>CAVNYN010211026.1:0-46107 GCA_963692815.1 Nyctanthes arbor-tristis | reverse complement strand
TAGACTTTTCAATTAAGATGGGAGATCCAAGCAAATTACCAGCCATTCTCTGTCTCCTTGCAGACCTTCAGGATCAAGCTCTTTTATCGCAACTTGAGTTGCCTTATAATCAGGCCTCACATTCTCATCTATTAGTCCTTTATAGACAACACCAAATCCACCATTACCAAGAACCATATCTGATCGGAAGTTCTTGGTAGCTGATCTCATCTCCTCATAGGTAAAGATATCAAGATCACTATTACCAGAATTCTGGCGTAGATCCTGTACACTTTTGGGAATTATTACAACAGGGTTTGCAGATTTTTTTATCTCAGGTGTATCTAGCTCATTCAAAATGACAGAGTCTTCTTTGGTGGGAGATGCACAAGCTCCATGCACCGCTGCAAATATTCGCCGAAAAAGTCAACGTTGAGGTTATAAGGTTAACTAGTTCTCTATACATGCCTATGCCAAACAATAATCTATATAAACATTCCAACAGATGACACATAATCATCTATTGTACCATCAACAAGAGTTATATACTTAGCAATGCAGATGGTCCAAGTTGATGCTTTATGGACAAAAATCTAGATGATTCTGGCTAATAGGCAAAAAGACCACTTTTTTTCTTCACCCTACAGATACAAATTACTATGCATTGACCATATATGAAGTCTATTTTAGATCAAAAATCCAATGAAAGTCAACAGCTCATCTTAATTAGTAGTATTTCTTTGCTAATGAGCAATTCAACCATGCTGTTTACTACATCTATAGTCTCAGAACAGAAATTCTTAAACTTGTCGAATTTGCAACATGTCTTTGAGCTCATTCCTATTCTATTCTGGGACCTAAGAACCCACAAAGCTTAATGATCACACATTATTCTCAAAACCCACTTGGAAAAGTACCCAAAAAATTTCTCATTTTTGCAAAGAGAGAAAAACAAGAACTTAGAACGCACAGATTTCTTAATGAATCTTGCGGGAATGTGTTAATGTATAAGAAATCTACCTGATCTGTTACTGCAAGTTTTCTTCCTCTGTTGCTGTTGCCATTCTGCCTCTTCAACACTAAGACAGGACCCCATTTTTCTTAACTTCAACCCCGATTGCTTAGGGAAAAACACCAAAATGTTGGGTATTTCTGCAATGTGTTGATCACTTCATTTCCTTCATCACACAAGCCTTTCAATTTTAGTATCTTGAAATCCCAAAACGGTAGCCGGAAAACAGGTTGGCTTGGCCGGAGAGTGAGAGTGTGATTGGGAAGGGACAGGCTGAAGAGCATTCAATGAACGTTTTTTTTTTCCTTTTACAAATAGGCATTATTTATCATTCAGGCTGTCAAGAAAATTCCAAAGCAAACAGAGATTGACTTGCCTAGGTTCTTGCGCCTACGTAAACCATGCAATTTACACAATATGCCCCCGTATTTTCTTCATATTACGAAAGAACTTTTGTCCAAATTTCCAGACTTCATGTTTGCAATTAAAACTCTTCAGCCTAAGGGTGATTTTCTCATTAAAATTTCTTGTTATATATGAACCGTGAAATTTTAATGGCGGTTAAAAATGTGCGATTTTAAGTCACCATATGACATATCAAATTATACTGAATATCAAACAACCACAATTGTATGGAATCATAAATCTTGTAGAGTTGTATGGAATCATAAATCTTGTACGGAGTTGAACAATCAATTGAAAAATCTAAGTACCATGTAATGTAACTATGTAAGTATCACCTTAGTATTATTAAAATTCAAAAGTAATGTCTATTGACTTATAAGGAAAAAAGTTACTTATTAGAGCATTTTAAAAATTCAAAAGTAATGTCTATTGACTTATAAGGAAAAAAGTTACTTATTAGAGCATTTTAGTGTTAAAATTAACTATCTATATAAGTAAAAAGTAGAGTTTTTAGTGATTGTTAAAGGACATCTAAGTAAGTTAGATTTAACTATTAATTTGTGCCACATTGGTGATTCTAAGAGCATCCACATTGGTATTGTTAAATTTAACTATTCACATAAGTAAATTAAAAGACACCTAAACAAGTTAAATTTAACTATCAATTTTGTACTACATTGGTGATTTTAAATAAGAGTGTTAAATTTAATCATTAATTCAATAGTCAAATGGTGGGTAAATCCCCATTTAATTAAAATAAAAAAAGAAGAAATAATGCAACATAAAGTGTTAAGTTTGTTGTTAATTTTAACAATAAAACTAATAACTTGCTAAATTAAATGCTTTTAGCAACTACTTTAACACCACCAATGTAGGTTGTTTTTTGAGTTGTTAACTAACAAATCCACCAACAACCTACTTTAACACTACCAAGAGCATCTAAATTGGTAGTGTTAAAGTAAGTTATTTGTAGAGTTGTTAGTTAATAACTCAAAAAACAACATACATTGGTGGTGTTAAAGTAGTTGCTAAAAGTTCTTAATTTAGCAAGTTATTAGTTTTATTGTTAAAGTTAACAACAAACTTAACAAATTTATGAGGTATTATTTCTTCTTTTTTATTTTAATTAAATTGAGATTGACCCACCATTTGACTATTGAATTTATGATTAAATTTAACACTCTTATTTATAATCACCAATGTGGCACAAATTAATAGTTAAATTTAACTTGCTTAGGTATCATTTAATAATCACTAAAGACTGTACTTTTTGTTTATGTGAATAGTTAATTTTAACACTACCAATGTGAATACTCTAACTAAGAAAGTTAAATTTAAGTATCAATTCATTAGTCAAATGGTGGGCAAATCCCAATTTAATTAAAATAAAAAAAGAAATAATATCACATAAAGTGTTAAGTTTATTGTTAATTTTAACAACAAAACTAACAACTTGTTAAATTAAATATTTTTTAATAACTACTTTAACACTACTAATATATGTTAGTTTTTAAGTTGTTAATTAATAACCCCACTAACAACTTACTTTAGTACTGTCAACATAGATGTTAAAGAGCAAAGAGATTCTTATACATTCACTTCCTTTTCAATGTGGATCCAGATTAGACCCGTTGTCTATTTTAGTAAGACTTTCCCATTGTAATTTAGAAAAGATCAAATAATTACTAATCATGAACGTCCATAAAATAATGAAAAAGGATATAAGTGACTAATTCTCATTATTAGGAGAATAAAATTACAATAATAAGTTAAAATAAGTTGTGAAGAAGTTTGAAATTTATTGTGATAATTAAATAGATATCAAATTGATAGCAAGTGAAATTATAATTTGAAAAAATAATGAAAATCAGAAAACGTGCCAAAAAGAAAAGGGGAGGGGTAAAATGGGTATCTCGTTGGTCTTGGATAACGAATGAGACATTTTTGTCCTATAAATGTGTTTATTTTAGGTGCCTTTCTTCATCCACAGTTTTTTTTTTTTTTTTTTGAAAAGTTCTTCATCCACAGTTGACCACATGCTGCAATATAGTATGCATTACGCGTTTTCCACCAATAATAACACGGTTCCTTGGACTATTATGTGAAGCTCCAAATCACGTATTACAAACTCATTATTATTCTCTCTACTCCTCCTTTCCATTTTTTTTTTTTTTTTGTGTGGAAAGTAACTCATTATTCTCTTACTGATATATGACAGCTAAACAATATTTTTTGAAAAAGAGAATAAAAAATACCCTCTCGTCTCGCAAAAATATTTTTTTATTTTTTTTCGTCCGCTCTAAATTATATTGAGGGAGTATTTCATCAATTCAAAGCTTGTTCATCTCAAATGTCATTATTATTGATACCAACCTTTTGATCATACAACCACGATTATTTATGATCGTAAAGACTAAAAATGATCATACTATCATGGTATTTATTATATTTAAACTTTATCCATTGGGACAAAGTAGTTAAGCACTAATTAACAACCCTTTATTTGCCTATATATATGGAGTTAAACTAGACAAAAAGGGAATGAATTCTTTTTATTATCAAATATAGAAAGATGTCGCGTCATATAACTAATGAAACAAATGATATAGAATCATTTGGTGCGGTTTGTGGGAAAGAAATCATCTCGCCATGCCCGTGACACGTCACCCACGCTGAACGCGGAGCAACCACCGGAAAATATGGACCCTCCAAGGGAGAATAAAGAGCCTCACGCACTTCCTGAAGCATATGCATTTGTGACACGTGACCACCAATTTGATCAACGCATAGATGCTCTTCAAATTTAAATGCAAGCCCTTGTAACATTGTTTCTGAATCAGCAAACACCTCTGGTTCCTCTTCTAGCAACTCGCGAAACATTTATTCCTCCTCCAAACACCCGATGGTCTACCTCAAGTTGTTGACTCAATCTCCGGCGCCTATCATACAACCACAACCACGGTCGTCCCTACCCTTGGTACTCATGTGGAAACACAACTCGAAGACTTGGTGAACAAAAAATTGGAAGAGGCCATTATAAAGAAAAAGAGTCAACGACCAGTTATCGTCAAATAAGAACTTTTTTAAAAGGAGAACATGCAAGTTCCTCTTCTTGTTAATTTTAAGATGTCGCGTGTTGACAAATACGATGGTACAAGCAATCCAATTGATCATTTGCGTGCTTATCAGGATTTAACACGATTGCATGGAATTGTAGACTTCGTTGCTTTCGTGCTTTCCCTTCTACTCTCCGCAAGGAAGCAATAGATTGGTATGATACTCTACTCCCTAAATCAATCAGGTCATTTTCAGATTTTACTACCGAGTTTGCAGCCTTTTTTGCAAGTGATGCTCGACGAAAGAAGACAGCTATAGGATTGATGAAAATCATTCAAGGAAAAGATGAAGCACTCCGTGGTTACATTACTCACTTTAATCGCGCTGCATTGGGGTAAAAGATTTGCAGATGTCGTCAGTAGTGACAGCAATAGTGAATGGCCTTCATAATCATGGTTACAAAATTTCCCTTTCCAAATGAGCACTGGAAACTATGACGAAATTATTGACTTGAAGTGAGAAATACATCGATTGTGAAGAGACTATGCAAGTAACAAAATCCTTCTAAAAACCTCTTGTTGATTCTAATAAGTGAAAGAGGGAGGTTACGCATGACAAGAAAGACAAACATCCTCGGCGAGACCATCATTTTCGACCATTGAGATATCTTTACAGTGATCGATCATTTCGTGATTGACCATACACTCCTTTTAATACTTCATAAGTTAATGTATTGGCTGAGATAAAGGATAGGAAAGATTGGCAATGGCCGAAATGAATGGTCACTCATGCTCATCATCGTAGCAAGAACAAATACTGTGATTATCATAAGGACCATGGTCATGATATAGAAAAATGTATAGCATTGAAAGATGAAATTCAAAAGTTGACTGATCGGGGAGTGCTCAACAAGTTCCTCGCCTGAAGCTTTCGATCATATACTGCGTAACATGATGCCGTGTTTATATCATGATACAATATGGAGCATTTACATCATCAGTCGGGCATAACCTCAAAAAGACTCGAACAAATGATATAATTCTTTTTATGAGCATATCTTTTACAGACTATAAAGAAAGACTCCATTTATCGAAGTTCTCGTAAAGCAGGATAGAACGTGATTTATTCGACATTCAACGTGATTTGTTGGTCTTCGATGGTGGATAATATGCGTTTTATGAGCAAAATGATCGACAAGCAAAATTTGGCAAGCATCAAGCAACGAGCCAAACTTTTTTGAACAAAAATCCATCAACGAGCAAAATTTGTTCGCTCAAAAATCCGCATTATCCAATGAGCAAAAATCGTGGAAAATCATGAATGCCCAAAGATGAGTTTCAAACAAATCACACTGGTCAAGAACACATGATTAAGGTAATTTTTTCCTCTAAAGAAGTTTTTATAACTGTAACATATTTTAATCGTCATTAACATCATAAAGCATATATATAAATAATTTATAAAAAGAAAATGTGCAAATGCTCAAATATCTTTGTCGAATAATCTTTTTCAATTGAGCGACCATTTGACAATTTCATAGGAGACTAATGATACCAACCTTATGATCATACAACCACGATCATTTATGATCGTAGAGACTAAAAATGATCATACTATAATGGTAGTTATTATATTTAAACTTTTTCCACTGGGGCAAGGTAGTTAAGCACTAAAATAACTAATGAGAGTTATAAAAAAGTTAATTAACAACCCTTTATTTGCCTATAAATATATATATATATATATATATAGGGAGAGAGAGTTAAACTAGACAAAAATGGAATGAATTCTTAAACAGGACAAAAATGGAATGAATTCTTTTTATTATCAAATATAGAAAATGTCACGCCCTCTCTAATTTTCCAATAAATTATGTTAATTTACAAATTTTATAGCGGAAGCTTTAATTCAAACAGCAGGAACGGGACATGCAGAATAATTCAATTTATCTTATCTTCCAGAATTTAATAGACAAAGCTAATTATATAAGTTAACAAATCGTCAAACTTTTAAGGAAACATTAAAGCTAGGTTTTTCAAGAAATATAAAAACACAAGAAATTGTATTAATAAATATATTTCATTGATTACTGAAATGCGTCAAGTCATTAGAAAACTTTTACAGGAAAAGTAGAGTTCAAATCAATATAAAAATTATAACTCACTATGTTATAAGATGTAAAAACATACACACTATAAATGCGGGCATGAAACTATTAAATTTATAATAACTTCAAAGGCAGATTTATATTACATGCACAAATCTACTCTATTTCACGAGCACGATCTAACTCCTGGCTTGCCTTGCTTTTCAGATGTTATAGCTTCAATCATCTATAAAAATTGTAGTAAAGAAGGGAATGAGTACGAAGTTCTCAGTGAGTAACAAAAACCCTTTGATTTACCTTTTATTTGAAAAATTTACTTTCCAAAAAATCATTCAATGCACAAAACTTTTAAATGCATAACTGGGCCCTATCACTAGTTAAACTACTACCCGTGGTGCGTTCCAGAATCATATCAATTCAATCATAAGTGGATCCACATTTGAATCCCAGTTGACCCTTACCAGAATTCTAGACAGATTAATACAGATACAGAGCAGATACCAAACTAATCGTCGCCCATCTCAGTATCATTATATGGCTCCTAGTGTGGCAACAGAGCAGAGCAAAACAGATACAGAACGGGTAGAGCAACTAGTGATTCAAAATGCAATATACCAATATTTCTTTTCAATGCATCAGAATTCATATTCATTTCTTTAATCAAATACATGCTTTAGCATTTCAAAATATCATCAATGTTAAAAAGGAAATTAAAGTGATAGTTACTCACCTCAAATCTTCTTCGAATAATATCAAGTAGAAAAATGTCATTGAAACCTTGATTAACACTATTTTTTTCAAGCTATAATCCTTCCATATATGGTAAGAGACCCTTTTCAAAGGATAAATAAGTGTTTTGGTGATCTTTTATTGGTTTTTTACTTCCTTTGGTCATGTTGGATGAATTTTGGGGCTTGGGAGAGAAATGGGATGATTTGGGGGTCTTTGGGAAGATTGAGGGCTAATAACCCTTTTATAATAGTTGAAAATTAGCTAGTTTTAATAAAATTTGAGTTCCGCCAACCAAATCGTAAAACGTGGCGCAATATGCTTCCGTACACTTGGCGGCAATTTGCTCGGGCAGCCCTTATTCTTTAAGTAGTCTTACAATTAAGTCATAGTATTTTAATCTATGTTATTCCAGGCCTTCAACTTAGTAGGGTTTACAATTCGGTGCTTTCAATTCATATCACACTAATCAATGTCCACATCCTTTTCTTTGAACGACAATTTTCCAAGTCTTGTGACTTATCAACACAAATTCCCATCGTTATTCAATACAGTAATCTTGTACGGTCAATCATTATTAATACAATGTTAACAATTATTTTCTCATTCCAATCCATTGTCCACATATTAACCATGTTACCAATGATCATGTTTTAATTTCTGACATTCATTTGAGCAACAATCTTTCAACTCAATGTAATCTCATTGTTATATTGTAATTATTGATAGTCTTGTAACCATTCAAGTACCATCATGTGGTCATATTTCAATTTTCATCACTCAATTGAATGACAACTTGCCTTAAAATTTTTACGGGGTGTTACAGAAAAGATGTCACGTCATATAACTAACGAAACAAACTATATAGAATCAATTATAATTTTCAAAAGTTACATTGAATGTCACTGTACTTTAAAATTCACCCGATATTCTATTAAATTTATGAAAATATTATCCTATGTACTACTCAGTCAACACTCAGTTAAAAAGATAAAGGACTTAATGACGTCTTAATTGTCATGCCTCCAAATTTATTACTTTATTTTCTCGTATTGGTAGCGTAACCATTTAAGAAATGAATCTCGATTCATAATTTGAAAGCGAGACTTTACCAATACAAATGTGACGCTATTATACATAATATCATGTTATTATAGCTTTACAACAACTATTGCGGCCACCCACAACGAAATCTCAGTTATACACTGAAATCTCGATCACACACATGTATCTTCTCCATCCTTTGGACGATCTGACCAAAAAGCTTCTTAATTCAACACCTACAGGGTTGTTAAAGGGAAAGGAATGAGGGGTGAATACAAAGTACTCAGTGAATAACAACATGCATTGGCTCATGATGAAATGCAAGAAATGTCATAAGACCACAAAAGGAAACCATTTATATACACAAATCGGGCCACCACTAGCTTAGCCTCTACCCGTAAGCGCAAGACACAAAGATTCAATGATTTGAAATGATCAAGATCACTTAGCATAGTTATAATACCACAAAGTAAGACAAACGGATAGACAACACCACTAGTGATGCCCAAAGGCAAGAAACAATCATTTACTCAAAACAAATGTGGACACTGAGGTATCCAATGCCAAAGCAATACAATAGGAGTATGAGAAGCAATTACACATAATCAAGTATCGAATACCAAAGAGATTTAAAGAAGGCATGAGTTTCGAAGAGGGAGAGCCAAGGCACGTGTTACTCACCTTTTGATTTTCCAAAGATGGCTTGAATAATTCTAATGTAGAAAAGTGCCTCTAAAATCTCGCTATTCTCCAATCAAAGCTATCTTTCAAGTTAGAATCTTTCTATATATGGTAAGGACATTTTTTCAAGTGAGAAACTAACATGTTCTCTTTACTGTTTTGAGACCGTTTTTAGTTTTCAGTTTTTTAAAACATTGAAAACGCGTTTACTTTCATATTTTCAAAAATAAATTTTGAAAAACAAGAAATTTTTTAACAAAGAAAACAGAAAATGATAAAAAGTCGTTTTGAGAGTTTTTAAGCAAAACAGGTATTTAATTAAAAACAAGGAAAACGCTTTGTTTTAGGAATTTCAATTTCTCTCTCCTCTAATTTTATAACCCTTCGTCCCTCCTCCTCTAATTTCTCTCTCCTCTAATTTTATTCATATGTCCTATGCTTCTGACGTTATTTTATTTTTTTATTATTATTTTTTTATTATTATTTTTTTGTATTTCCTTTTTCCTCATAACAAACTATAGCAAACTTTCATATTTTAATCTTGGGAATGATACATTGAAAAAATATTTTTTTAAGGAAAAACAAAATAATTTAATTTATTTAACAAGCAAATAAATTCTCAAATGTCAAAAAGAACATACTCTCTAGTTTTGGGTCTCTTAAAATCGTTTTTCAAAATGACAAAGTAAACGTATTTTCAGAAATTTGAACACAAGCACTCAAAACAAAAAATTGAAAACGAATTGAAAATTCAAAAATAGAAAACTGAATCACGAAAAGAACGCAGCCTAAGTATTTGATGGGTTTTTAGAGTTGTTTTCCTTTTCTTAATAGGTATGGACGAATTTGGGTAAAGAGAGGATATGTTGGGGTGTTGGAAAAACTTGGAGGGCTTTGAGGACCCATTTACCCTATTTATAATAGTTATAATTCAATTGTTTTTAAATCTCATTTGAATTCCACCAATCGGAACAAGACATGTGCCACAACTTGGCACTATAAATTTGAAGAGGTAATGTGGCTTGATATAATTCACTTATTTATTGTTCAAGAAGTCCTTATACGTTGTATATCTTGTAATTAAGTCACTGTACTTTGGTTTATGTTAATCTAGGATCACATTCTTTCTTTGATTGTCATTTGAGTGATAATTTTGAGATCTTTCAATGTAACTCAAACAATTATTCCATCATCGTCAAAAATAACGACCATGTAGCATAATTGAGGGTTAAATCCTTGCGGAATGTTATAATCTATCCCCTTAAATGAATTTCTTCCTAGAAATTCACTAAACAACGTGATGATAACTATTATTTTCAAAAGCACAGCATGCAACTCAAAATCTCAATAGCAACTCAAAGTACTCCTTTCACTACTACTACTACACGTCAATTGCACATTTCAAAGGACCCACAAAATCTCCACTCATGACTACAGAAAATTATAATCTTGAAATTTTACAATGATAATCAAGTATTCCTTTAATTGTCTGTTAAACAGGAGGTTAGGGTAATTTAGAGGAGATTGCAATTGATAATCAATTACAAAATAAAGAGCAGAAAGAAGTCTGGTAGATTCATGTGACTTTATCTCTTGATCATAGTGAAATTGTATAGGCAAACTCTCAACTAGATTGATCAAACTTGAGGAGCCAAAATTGATCTCTCAATTCCTACTACATTCATACAAATCAATAATGGCATTCAGGATTCTGTAAGAATGTTATTCGGGTATGGTGCCAAGTAGTTCTTACTGTGTAACATGTAAAGTAAATGGAAACATGAGTAAACAATGAAAGAGAGAAGAGACAGATTGATATTTGGGAGTTTTGCATGAGCCATTTTTTTTTTGGGCAGGCGTGTTATAGTTCAAATTAAGCCGTAGCTGGAAGCTACCGTCAGAATCTTTATTTTTCTACCTTACAGTCAGAATCTTGCTTTAAGTCAATCAGGTATGCATTAGTTTTTGGGCTTTAAGCAAGTTTTTGGGGCACGGTTGGTTCTGAAGTCAATTTTTGGTTAAAGAGTTGATCAGTTATGGATTAAAGCCTATATCTCCAACTAATTCCTTTTACATTATTATTTGCAATCTTATCAGGTCCCATTTGCTTTTATTCACCAAATGATTGAAGAAACTACAAATGAGGTTGTTTAAAAAATTAGCGAGCTTTGTAGGGTACACCGGGGATGAAGGGCAGAATGAAGATACTAAATATGCTGCAGGTGCAAGTCTATCCTTATCTGGTGTTGCTGCTGCTACTGCAGTTCCAGTCCAACATCTTCCCCATAAAGGCTTCAATGTGCCAGTTCAGTTGCAGTTGAGCGGCCCCTCATCATTCCATGTAATTCTGGAGACAGAATTCTTCAGGTGTGCCGTCCAAAGATACTAGCTTGGGGCTGTTTAGTTTTGTATTTTGATCAATTATAAATTATGGTCCATCGATAATATGTTTTATTTTCTTGAATCCTTACGCTAAATTCTGTTTGCAATATAAATTTTTTGGATTTTGGTACTCTTCATGATTAGAAATAAGGTAATGACAGTTGGATCATAATGAAATTTGCATATTATATTTTCCATTTGTTATTTGCTATAACTATGCCATTGAAACTCCGTACCCATGGAGTTACTTTTGGCGTTTTACCCCCCGCCCCCCCCCCCCACATGCTTTTCGTGATTAATTAATCTCCTCGGTATGTACCATAGGATGTGGTTGAGAAAGAACGCCTCAATCAAAATTAAAAATGAAGTGTCTACAAGTTTAAGTATAATGTATAAAACAAGTTTTGCAAACTATATAAATTGATAAGAGGAAGTTTGAATTACGAGCGTTATGCCATGTACTGTGGAAAATCAGGTGCAAAATATGAAGTCTAAAAAATCATTTAAAATAAGCATTTTAATTAAATTGATCCTTTGAATTAATACCATTTTTCTACACCATATTTAGAGATGCACTATTGTTTTCCGTCAATGGCATACAAATTGGAGATGGAAAAAGTAAAATTTTCAGAGAAGAATATTGTGCTGTCTTGCATTTTTCGGAGAAGAATAGCGAAAGAGAATTAGCGGAGGGTGCTTCTTCATGATTCACACAGTGTCACTAAATCAATTTTCGAATTTCGCGATTTGGAATTGGTTTGCCAAGTTTGCATTGCCGAGAAAGGTAGATGTTGACGTTTTGTATCTTCATTGATTTAGCATGTGAAATAATAATAAACTTAACTGTACATTTACTAATTGTGTTCTGAAAATTCGACGGTGAGTAAATTTGATGATTATGTTCTATAAACTAGTGTTACACCCGCACGATCCACTGACATAAATAACTAACAAAATAAAATAAGTTGATGCAATAGAATTTTATTGAGAAGGTAAAAAGAACAATAGCAACAATAATTAGTTTAACATCAACACTTAATTAATTCTACTGATTTATTTGTATTGTGATATATTTATGTTGATTTTGTATTTCACATTATGTAAATTTGTATATTAAGTCCGTCAACAATAATTATTATGGTAAAAAAATAACTCAAGAATTTTAACTAAAGTTACTTAATATTGTAAATGTCTATTTATGCTATATGACAACACTTACAAACTATAATGATTAAATGCATTAAAATAGAAGATACTACAATGTACAAAGTAAGACTAAAAAAGATTAATAATTCACTACAATTAAATAATTACAAATTCTGAAAAACTTCTATGTACACGACATTAGTTGTTTCATTAATTGACTTTCCGTCTTTGTCACATATAAGTATCTTCAATCCTAATTTATTTAATAAATGGACGTCTGATTTTCAATCCTAATAAACTCGAGATTAAACTTATATTGGGTCAAAGAAAATTAGAAGACATAAATTGAAAGCCCAATAGTGTCTTACGCATCTTTACAATAATGTTGAGTCTCTTTATTTTATTCATTTATTTATTATTGTTTTTTTAATAGTAAGTCTTTTTAGTTGTTATATATGTTAAATGCTTAATAATATGCATTATTATTTCGTTAACTTAGAAAATTAATAAGAGGATGCTGATATTAGTTTTATTTACAATCTGTTCATAACCGGATTTCCATTATGTTATAACTTGATTTAGTTGGTCTATTATGAATAAGTTTAATATACTTTATATTATTATATACTTAAAAAGACCGGATAAACCTTGGGATAAAATTTACATATAGAAAATATTATAAACATGATTTCTCAGTGAAAGAGCACCTAAAGATAAAATTTAAAAATTAATATACTAATAGGCCATAGTTGAAAGACTATAATCTAGTTAACATGGATGATAACATAAAGTTTAGAACTTTAGATTATTCAATAATAAAACTCAGAATACATAGATCCTGGTGAATTTCATTAACACTATTTCTTCATAATATTCAATTTTAAACAACATATGATTTACCGGTTTCCAGAAGAATATCTCCTTTTGAGGCTGCACGTGAAGTCGAAGCTTGAGTACTTGTGCCAAATATGTGCCGGCCTGAGATTAATTTATGCATTCTGTTACTTGCATTTGGTTGGTTATTAAATTGACTTGAACTTGATATTTCATTAGACCCAGAATGAATGACTCCTGAATTTATGCATTAATAAAATAAAATCATTGCATTTAAACATAGAAAACCTTATTGACTTTTAATAAAATAATTATTACTGATAAAAATAACTTAATTGTTTGTTAAATTTGAGTTAGTCAAAATATAATTTCCTTGACTGGAAGTGCGATATGAACAGGTTCCAACCCCTGTTGTGCAGATGAAAACGAATAGAGTTATTAAAGTGAGTGCATTTGTGTAAACCTATTTTAATTGATTTTACATTGAACTTCTGCAGGAAGGAGGGTTGTGATACACGTAGTAGCTGCTATTGTTTATGGATACATTGATTTATGGATTGTGATACATTGATTTTACAGTTGGGTTCAGAGTTTGAATAGAGAAACAGCCCTAGCAGCTGCTGCTGTTTATATTACACAAATAGGAAGTAAATTGTTTTACAAACTCTGTGTGCCGTGGGATCCTATGAATCTGATTCATCAAAGCATTTTGCTAAATTACTATCACGAATGTTATCTACAATAAACTTTTCTTCAGTTAGTCACCTCTGGCATAAAGACTATATGGCTAAATAGACATTACATTTCATTCATAATCGATACTTTCTTAAATATCTCCTTGGGATGTGTAGGATATTTTGGTTGGACATGATTTTGGTGGGGCGCGTATATCACATATAATGGAGTTATTTCCATCCAAAGTCTCAAAGCTGTTTTTACTGCTGTAGCTATGCTGATTAGTGGGCAAACCATCCTTGAAAAATTGGAGTAGTAGGTAGTTACCACTACTAAAAATGAAAAAAAAAAAATATATATATATATATAATTGTTTTGGCGTTGAAAGTGGAATAATGGAGCTTTACAACTTATATTGACATATATATATATATATACTTATATTGACATATATATATATATATATGAAAACGTAGGAGCCGAGAAAGGGAAGATTTTGGAAGTTAAAAAATTCAAACATGCAATGCATTTAAATCTAGTTGTAGGCAGCAGAACAATGCATGTAAAACTGGTTGTGAGAAGCAGAAATATGTGGAAAGGAAGGAATAATGTGGGTGAATATTTTTCTTTGTAACTAATAACGTGAGTGAATATTAAAACTCACGTCGAAAATAAAAAATATTCTTAAACATAAAATATGAGAAAAACAAACAAAGTAAATAAAATATTTACAATTATTGGATAAAGCTGAAAAATGGGCGGTTATAACTATAATTGTTAGATAAAGGTGAAAAGTGGGTAGTTATAACTATTATTTAAATTAAAAATTTTAAAAACTAAAAAAATAAAAAATATATATAATAGATTCCAGTATCTTTTTAGGCAGAAAAAAGATACTGGAATATCTATTCATTTTCTTATATATAGATTCGATGGTGAGTAAATATTCAATTTATTACAAATTAGTATTACAATTTTTTTTGAAAAATATTCTTCATGTGTAACGCATGGGTGAAAGCACGGACTATGTTGATAGATATGAGTATAAGGAAGAGTTCTTCTATAGAACCAAGTGCATGGTTCCTTATGGAGCCAGACACCCAATGAGGTGTTTACACATCACATAGGCCAGGTGATGTGTAAACACCTCATTGAGTGCCTGACTCCATAAGGAACCAGATACCTGGTTTCTTAGAATTTTGTGTATAAGGAACTCCAATAATATTCACATTTGATGTATTTACACTTTAGACAATATTTATCTTTTAGTCTTTTTTTATCGTTACTAATAAATTGTATTTTAGATGGTTTTACATATAATTACTGGTTGGTTATTATTATTATTATTATTATTATTAATTTCCTATTACATACTATTCACTATTGTGCAATATGTCACCGGTTTATATATATATATATATTTTTTTGGTTATATTCATGTACAACAATAAGCATCTAAATCTATATTCCACTATTTTTCAGTATGACATTTTCATTAGATCTCTGCACGGGTCAAAAATCTAGTACATTAATAGTTAGACTAACTTTTATTTATGTATATGTAAGTGTCAAATAAAATACAAAAAATTCACATTTTGATTTTTAATTATTGGAATTGCCTAGGATTGACAAGAACAATAAAATAAGATGCAACTTCGATTTATGAATTGCACTTTTTTGATTAAATGACAAAACAATGAAATAAAAGTGCAAGACAAATAGCTGAAATTTTTTACTAGAAGTTGCTGTTAAATTAAATTTAGCAAATCAATTACATTTGTTTTACAAAACTTTAAGAACATAACAGAGACTTCGAATAAAAATTTCTCAAAGGTAAAATATCAAGTTTAAATAATTTATAATAAAGTTAATAATCCCAACTGTCATTATAATTTAAAAAATTTATCTACAATGCTATTATACTTCAAAAAACTCGCTTCATACACTATTAAATTTGTGAAAATATTATCCTGTTTACCACTCCGTCAACAACTGGTTAGAAAAAAGTAACAAAAAACAACAAGTGGTAAATTCCGTTAGTCACATCAAGTCCATTATTTTTTGATTTGGCTGTTGACAGAGTGGCAAATATGATAACTTTTTTATAAGTTCAGCGGTATACGAGATTAGTTTTAAAGTATATGAGATTTTTTTCCCCAAAAATACAGTGGTATTTAGGACAATTAACTTGAAGTCGATTTATAAAAAGTTGATTTTTGAGGAAAAAGTAGCAGTAATGATCTAATGTCAGATGTCTGTTACATTATATTGCCAATGCTGATGTAGCGTGCTAGATGCGTGTCATCTAACACTCCACATTATATGGTATGATGTTGCGCCAGATGACATGTATCTAACACGTCACATAAGCATCTGACGTATAAGTATCTGACGGTGTTATACCATTAGACATTTAGTATTATATCATTTTCAGAAAAGATAATCCTGATTTAGCATCATATAGTGTCACAAGGCTGTGTGACGTATAACGAGGCACACAATATAGAAAATTGTTACCATGTAACAAGGCCCGATATACGCCATATATGATTATATAGTACCATATGCACTAATTATAAACATATATCGGAAAATCATTGTCATAGAAAATTGTGTAATGGGATTTAAAAAAATTATTAGAAAAGTGTGAAATTTTGTTTTTATAAAGAATTTGTGGTTGGTCTATCTCTAGCCCACAATGATTATCCAATTTCAATTTTCACAAATACTAAAAGAAATGTAATTACTAGGGTTGGAAAAATATAATTTAATACCATTCCCTAATATATTCTTTTATTTATTAAATATTCTATTTTAAATAATACAATTTTATTGATTCCAATATATATTAAATATGAATATAAAAGGAGATTAATATTCCAACTAAAATTTTAAAAAGAAAGTGACTATATATTTTGATACTATCTTTGTGAAACGGAGATAATATTATAATTTGACTCTTTGATCAAAATTTGATTTCTCATAAACTTCATGTGACAAATTTTAAATTTTATTTCAGAGACACTAGGTGTTTTCATTATGGAGATTAATGAAAACACTTTTTATATGTGACACATTCCTCTCTACTAGTTTCATAGATCTGCATGTGGAATTATGTAATTTACTAAATTAATAAAGTAAAATGTGTTAAATACACAGAGTGTCTCTGAAATAATGACAGTCGGTGTCTATAGATTAAAACCCTCAGCTCCTTTTCAATCTTCATTAACACAACTTAAAATAATATTCTACGTTCCAAACTTCACATAATTCAAACTGTGGGGTACATATAAAAAGATCAAATATGTTTACCCACCTACTGGTGGGTGAACTTATACCTTTCACTGTCTACATGAGGGCGGTAATTGGTCTTTTTACATGTGAGTGGACCCGTATGTGGGCGGTGTAATATCTCATTCTATTTTCATGTTCTAGCAGTAAAGCCACCATTGCTGGGTCATTTAATACGGGTTTTGAAGTTCCATCCCACCACTACAATCCTGTACCTAAAAGATTCCTAATCATCCCGCCCCCCCCAAGATTGTACCAAAAAACTCCTAATATTAAAAGAGACCATATGAATTACAAGATTGGTGCAATATATCAAAATCGCAACATCTTAAAGTAATGACATAATCAGATCGTCTTATGTAGAATTGTTCGATCGCCCGATAGAGTTTAACAACTCTACACCAAGTAAGCACTTCACCCTTTGCAATGATTTACCAGCTCTGAATCAATTTGCAGTTAGATTTCAGCCAATTTCCCCCAGATTTTTGAAGGTGTAGATGTAGGAGCTGACGGTAGGCACCGTCCAGATCTGGGGAAGTAAAGAACACAAGGATAATTCATAATTGGAAGGGATCCACGTCATTGTCTTACCAATTTTGTAACCAGAACATTGCTTATGCTAAAGTGCCCGAGAATGGTTGGATTGAGGCCGTGCAATCTAATGGAAACCCAAGCTCCGCCGAAGAAGGATTACGGTCACTACAATCATACTGATGCTTGCAGACTCTCCAGATGGACTGCAAAGTAAATTATACTTATTCCCTTCCTCCCACATGACACACAACATTCTCCAGTCATTTGTTTCAAATTTCCTTTTTCTTTGTTTAGAGTTCCAGTTGTTAGAATTGGGATACTTGTACCACATTTTTTTTTTTTTGGTGGGATTTAAATTTAGTGGCCTCCCTAGAAAAGGCAGCTATGTGGGTCGAATTGATTGTTAACTTTTTTAATGACCAAGGTTTTCGCTTTTTTCCCTTTCTTTTTCACTTCCGATTTTTTGGTGGAAGCCCGGGGTTCTTTTGTAGCTCATATGGTGGTAGCCTGTCATTATGTTTGCCTGTCATTATGTTTGTAAGATTCTGGTTGGTGCAGTTAGACTTCCTGAAACGGATTTATGTTTCTAGGAGGCCTTATGTATGCCTTTGTTTGAGATTATATGAATGAAATAATATGTTGTAGACTTGTAGGAAGACAAAAAATATATGGGTTTTTGAAGTATTTAGAGTTAATTCACAATGATTTTTTTTTTTTTTTTTTTTGAGGACAGGGAATGTTATCAGTTCATGTCTGCAAGGCCATGGCAAAATGTCAATGACTTTTACTCATGCATGGTAAAAGGCCACACGTCGCTTTTCAAAATGTTCGGGAAGGAGGTGGGTGTTTAGTAACATTTTGACCTTGCGATGTCTATAATATTTTCTATTTTTCCCAATAATCAAATTTGTTGATTTGACTAAAAGAGCCCTGCTTCTCAACTATTTGATTGTCTGAAGCCTGTGTATGTATATTTCTGTAAATCAAAGCAATGCCACTGAGATTAAGGGCTTGTTTGTTGGAGCTTTCTTAAAAGTTATACTTTAAGAATAGCCTTTTTTTTTTTAAATAATTCAAAGAGAATGTGTAGCGGAAAATTAGAGAGATATTGTAAGGAAATGTGACATATATTTTTTTAATAAGGAATATGTGGTGGGTATTGAACTCTGAGACATTAAAATCTACAAACAACGAGCTCTAAATGATTAGTTATTCAGATTTTTGATTTTGTAGAAAGAAGTGAAACCTGCTTGCTGAGTAGTGGTGGATTGTGTGAATGAGTTCAAATGGCATATAACAATCATATAGCTGAAAATATGCAATTTGCGAATCATTATATATTAAGCAAATATTATAAGTGCTTGAAGGGGTTACAAATTTTTATACCTAAATTCGTTACCTTTCTTTATAACTAACTCCTCAAGATGATTATCTCAATTTGTCTACTGAACTATAGAAATATGGAGACGGTCTTGCATGACGCAATGACCAAATTCTGTATTAAAAACTGTGAGATGGAACGACACCCATACAGGCCATGTCAAAGATTATTGGTGGCTTGAAATATGAGACTGCAGTATTTGCAGGGTGGTATTGAATTTTATCACATGGGGCTGTGTATAAAACTGAGATCTATGTATTATTACTTTTTGGATGAACCATTTTTGCCGGCCATGAATGAGAACCAAGAGTTATATTGGAGCGAACAATGAAAATGGGAAGCAACACTGAAATTGTGTGATGTGTGCCTCCATATTTGTGTTTGGATGTGTATCAGTTGATGTATTTGTGGTGCATATATATAGGCATGAAATACCACTGTGCAATTTTAACTATGACTCTTTCATCCTTTGTTTCCCCCTTGCCTCAGCTAGCTTTCTTTATAACATTATTTATTCATATTATTTTGTCATATGTTGGCTTCGTTTTAGCTACAGTGTCAGATGCGGGTGTGGAACCATAACCAGGCACCAGGAACTTCAGTCAAAGTCTTGATTTTGAATTTTGATGGATGGGTACCTGTTCGTAACATCAGAATGGCAATGCTTATATTAGAAGCATGAAATTCTTTTGTTTTAAATAACTTTTCTGTAGGAAAAATTAAAATAATCGATTTCAAAGAAATGATATGTGTTCCCATTGAAAGATGATGATTCAAGAGGCTACACACTTGGCTAGTCAGCTGTGTCTCCTTCTATGTATTGTGTTTGCTTCTCTAGGATCTGCATGCCAGTTCTTGTATGACATTTCACCTGGAAGGGCTACATCATCATAGCAACAGACCTTAAAAAGCTTCTTTGTAATATCTAGGAATCCTTGTTGTGGCATTGGAGGTTTATCTGCACACAGTTGTACTTGGTCAGGTGCCTCAGTGTCTGAAACAGCAATACCTGCTTTTATATCCTAAAAAAGGCGTGTTCAGGGGGCTTGAGGACTGTGTCCAGAAGTGTCTGACTGCTGCAGTACCTCTCCAGTATTTGATGCATACAAATAAGCATCAAGTTTTCTCTTCAGAATCTTTGGAGGAAAAATAAATATAGTGAATGGGGAAGGCACGATGTGATTTAGAGATGTGAATCTTTCTTTTCATGTCACAATTTTCTTTATGTCCCTTACTTGGGAAGGTGAGAAATAAGAAAAGCCCTAGAAAAGTCAATTTCATTCCATGACAAAAGCATGCTAGTAGACTCTGTAATTCTCAGGTCTCATCACTTTATGTATTTGATCATCCAGAGAATTCTCCTTCAACTCTTGCTTCCAATAATTTACCTGCACTTTACCTTCTAAGAGTTTGTTCTCTAGAGCTTTATGAAAAGAAAAAAATTTACCAAATTAATAGCAACCACATATTCTTCACCCCAAAAAAAAAAAAAAAAAAAAAAGAAGAAGAAAATTTCACACTTCCCAATAATCTTTCTTTACATTACCACCACAAATTCACCAATCTCCTTTACATAAGGGGTTGTTTGAACCTCTTTATTTTTTCTCTTTATAAATTCACCTAACATGATTTGACCGTTGATTTAACAACTACTCAACAATCACCACACATTTCAAACTTCAATTAAATCTCCACCACTCATTTTCACTCATTATAAATTCCCTTTATAAATTACAAGAATAAAGAGCTTCAGACAAGCTCTAAATCTCTAGAGAGCAACCTCTAATTCTCATCAAGTAACATGTATTTAGTATTGTCTTGGTTAACGGCAAGGATCATTCTTTTAAATGGAAAAACGAAAATTTTACAGCCAATGATAATTATTTGTTATTGTGCTCAACGAGAAATTTCCAGATGCATGCTATTCACGAGGGTGCTGAAACTGTAGAGGATTGTGATAATTCTGAATTGCTGAGTGTTCCAGCTGACGATAGGACTGGAAGATGGGCAAGAGTGACTTTCAAGATAGTCCTGTCCTACCATGGAGGTTCCTTTGATGGGTGGCAGAAGCAGCCTGCTCTGAACACCGTTCAAGCGTAAGTTATTCACAACCTCGCTAGTCGCTACGAATCAAAGATTGCTACATAAAATGAAATGAAAATCTTTATATACAACTTTCTGTAATCAGAAGTGAGGATATCTTAAAAGATGTTCAAGAACAACTTGTTTATATATCAATAATATAGATTAACACATGATTGATCAATCCCCATTCCTGAGCATAAAATATTCTGATGGTAATAAGAAATTTCCTATACTCCTAGGTTTGCATAAAAGCTCCATCTTTAATTCTCATATTCTGGAACACGGTATAATCTTTGATATGCAGTGTCTGCGTGTGTTGTATTTCTCAGTAATCTTTAATCCTGGAGAAACCTTTTTGTATGGAAAGATGTTTGAAGAGAAAAGCCTGTCTGCATGATTGCATTTTGTGCTGTTTTACCATATGCTCTATTATTCATCAGACATAACAGTGCTAAATACTTAAAAATTCTGCATTGAGAAAATTCACATTTACTAGATATACTTTGCTAGTTCTATGCAGTGACATGATTATAATCCCACCCAATCATCAAATATCCACTCTGTAACCAAAGTCAAAAGAACTTAAAAATAGCTAATTTACTACTCAGAAAAGACAAGGTAGAAATCACTCGAAGCTTTGTCAAAGAACTTTTGGCTTTACCTTTTGTTGGTCGATTGAGAACGCTGGCTGAATCATTATAACTCATTTACATGCACTGCTTCAAATTTTGTTGGCATCTCACTATATATTTGTCTATTGTCTGCCTTATTGCAGATTGGTTGAAAAATCTCTTGGGAAATTTGTAGATGAGAAGAAAGCTCAGTTGCTGAAAGAAAAGAGCTTACCAATGGAAGGGTGTGCTGTAGTTGCTGGGCGTACTGACAAAGGGGTGACAGCTTTTAAACAAGTTTGCTCTTTCTGTATGCCACCTTGTTCATTCCACTTCTATTGGATGGCATTTCATATCTGCACAGATATCGTATTAGTATACCTGTATGTGCATATAATATAGACATGCAACTGTGCATTAACCGGTACAAATGTTGTGATAGTTTACTGGAAACAGAAAAATAAAGATAATAATATTTTCCTAGAGATCTTTTGGATATTTTACCTAATTCAGGTGAGACGGGACTGCTTAATTTTTATGTTCAATAGCTGCTTTACAAAGATGCGGAGTTTATCAAATAAACAAGAGACATATTTTGGCTTGTAAAATAGGGCCTGCGGATTTTGCTCTAAATTCCACAAGGTGAAGGGCTGTAGAACTCTTTGCATGAAGAAATTCAGTAAATCCGTAAAGATTCTGCTACACCTTGTTCTGAACCATTCTATTCACATATTGCATGCAGATTGTTTATTGCTCAATATCTTTGTTGATTCCATGCTTTATTGGTTTTCCTCTATTTCTTCTTTATTCATAGTTTGACTTCTCATAATCTTTACCTTATGCTCTGGACTTAGCATGTCTTTTTTTGTTTTCAATTCCATCCTTTGTCACTCTTCTTTCCCGTCCACCAGTATTCTATAACCAGTTGCATTACGAAATACATTAGAGCCAAATGTGCTACGTATGCAAGTCCAAATGCAACATATTTTTCTCTTTTATGTGACTTTCATTGAAACTCTTGTATTGACTGAAGAAATGTAAATGAAGGGACACGGCTCCTTGTTCTTATTATCTTATATTGGATATTATTGGGTATACATCTGAATATTCTGGAGAATAACCTTTCCTAGCTGAAATTTCCAAATGTACAATCTGCCAGATTACAGCCTGCTAAATAACTCATACTATTCTGACAACTACTGTGTCAGTAAATATAGGATCAATGTAACTAGCAATTAGATAAAAGAGATACACAGATATTTCTACTTAACTATGAAAATGACTAAAAATGACAACAGACCTTGAAACCCGAATAAATGAAGTTATGATTGGAGACCACTTAAATATATGTGAGATATATTTTGTCAAAATGTTCTCAGTATCCATTATATTTTTGTATTTATTACAGATACGTGGAGAAAGGATGTTAAGGTTCAAGATATTGAAGAAGCCATCAATGGTGCGGCACCAGGGAAGATGAGGGTCGTTTCTGTTTCCAAGGTAACATCATCTTTAGTTATTTCCCAGCTCTTAGTCAAAAGCAATTCATTCTACAGTTATCTTCTAATAAAGCATACTAGAAGCACGATTTCTATAATTTCTGGCAGTCAGTTTCTGCAACATACTAAATGGAGCTTTATTTGCTTTAGGTGTCTCGTGAGTTTCATCCTAATTTCTCTGCAAAGTGGAGAAGATATTTTTATGTTTTCCCTTTCAATGATGAAATTGAAGAAGACCAAACTAGTCTGTATAAGAATAATATTGCAGGTAGTTCTGTTTGTCAACATGATTATCGTGGTCAGTGTAATGAGGAGGCAAGCAATGGATTCACAATTGGTTCCGATGACAAAAATGAATCACACACCGGGAAAAAACCAACTGGGTTTGACGTAAGCAGCGTCAACCGTCTTCTTCATCAATTGGAAGGAAAATTACTATCCTACAGGATGTTTGCACGAGATACTAAACCCTCACGGAACATGTAAGACTGAGATCTCAGTAATTGTTATATAGTTGGCAAACCCAGTTCATTTCATTTGTCATTGTAAATCTGCTAGGCCAACTGCATCTGAGGCCATAGACTAAAAGAAAATAAGGATCCATTTGAAAATGATTTTGGGAAAAAACCGATCTCTTGACCAAGTTGCTGTGGGACCCTTTTTTCCATTGTCATTGCAGAGGTTGAGCACTTTTTTGACCAAAATATTATGATTAACCCTTCTCTGTTGTGTACCCCCAACCCAAGTGAGAGGATGAAATTGTCAGTTCAATGCTCTCAAAATTGCAATCGGTCCCACATCTTTTCATTGTCACCTTCCCCTGCCTTGGTAACATAACTCAATGGTCAAATTTTCTTGGAAAGAACCAACACTAGACAGAGCCTAAGTGAATCCAAATCCACTGTGGTCAGGTGTTTATGATAATTTGTGTATATATTATTTAGTTCATGCTTTTGTGACATTGTCAGAGTGTCAATTTTAAGCTTTAGATGGGGTTTGTTTTGCCAGGGTATATGATGATCACATGCCCCTGGGCACTTGTACATTTAGCTACATCGCAGTCAATAGTAGTACACATTAGTCATTCACCATCTCTGTGGATGCATTGTAAAATGGCCTTTCCTTGAAATATGCCGCATTCTTTCAGGCACTGGCTGTAAGTGTTATGTATGTCTTGATGTCTGGTGTCATATCCTCTGAACACTTGTCTGTGAACATGAATGGAGAAGACATGGCTTTGGCTTTGATGAGTTATTGCACAATTATTTATTTATTTATTATTTTTTTTTAATAAAAAGAATAGTAGTTGAAGTTTTATATATTTCACTCTAGATTGGCTCTCTCTCCACCAGGTGTTGTGCCCATGGCTGATGGGTATTCATGTTTGTTGTAAGCCGGGTATGACGGAGATGTCTGCAATAATTTTACTCTACGGTTTTGTAGGGGCTTTTAATCTTTTTAATCATTTTAACTTGTTCAAACATGTCTTATATTTTAGCTCAGGCTTAGCCACTTGCATTTTCTTTGATGTGGCCTGGTGTTAGTAGGACAAGGTATCTAAACATCAATATTAGCCTCACCTGTATATGATAGCCACAACATGCTGTTAATTAATGGTTAGAAAGCTTTGACATGGATTTGGCAATTCCTTTGTGACTGCATTTTTGTATCACATTGCAGAGGTCCACCAACAGAGTGCTTTGTTTTCCATGCACGAGCAGCAGAAATCTTGTTACCACATGCTGAGGTTGCCTATTGATACTTTTCTTGCTTTATTATTATTATCATTATTATTATTATTATTATTATTATATATATATATATATATATATTTTGGGGTGCAATATTAACATAATTGCATTGCCTTAAGTTGTTCTGTTTTCATGCTTATTCATATACATTTATGCTCTGGTATTGATCTAAGCTTGTCAAACTAAATTTTCTTATCATGGGATAACTGAGCAATGAACCTTCCACATGGCAAGATCTTAATGAATGATTATATCTATTTTTTACTTTTAAATTTTTTTGGAAGATCAATAATAAAAATACAAAAAGAAAAAAAGCCCACATAAGTGCAATGATAGAAAAAGGATGAGAAATCTAAAAAACAATTATAAAGCTGTGCACCAAATAAAAACTGTGGTTCAAATATAATTAGCTATAGTTTTTTTTTTTTTAATTATTATTATGAATTGATCTTCTTTACAGGCTTTATCTTAAAATTCAATTTTTCTTGATGTTTATCATATAAAACTAATCTTGCAAGTTCATTATTCATGCTTTTAATGGTTTATGTGGGTCATGCTTCCTTCAGGCATTAATAATAAATCTCTAATATTGAAAGTTGTGGTATTTGAGGAAATTGCAGAAAAGTTCCTGCATTAACAGTATCAATTTTGCTAAGTGACTAGCTTGATTCTGCACAAGCATCTCTCTTGATAACACTTGACAACAGATGATGAAACCTATTTTAAACTAACATTTTGGCTGAAGTTTGATTTTCATGACTCTTAAGGTCTAATATGAACCAAAGGTTGTTCAAGGAAAAAAGTGAAGGGATCATTAAAACTTTTTGACATTTGTAATATAAGTCTAGCAATGCGAGAAAAGTAATTGTAAGGTAGATGTACAAGTTCAGCTTTTGGACACAATTAATGAAAACATGATTTGGAGTTTCTTTGTTTGGAACGAACCTCTGTAGTTTCTTGCTTGTATGATGTAACCTCTACATTAGGTGACTTGGCTTCTTTAAAGGACACTTCTAGTCCAGCTAAGTTCAAATTACTTATGTTGTCCAGCTAATGTTCAAATTACTTAGCCGGTTATACTACCTTAGATTTTCAGAATATCTTTCAATTTTTCTTTGTTCTCACAAGCATGTTTGCTTATGACAGGATGGATCGTGTATGAAGACAATGTGCATTGAGTTGGTCGCCAACCGTTTCCTGCGCAAGGTAGTAACTCATATTCTATACTTGCTGTTGCTGGTTACATTTGACTTCTAAACTGCTTTAACCTGGCACTACATTGTACGTTTTAAGATCAGTAGAAATGAAGTTCATGTGTTCAAACTCTAATGTAGTTCTGACTAGGGTGTCAGAGGCATTTGTTAGCTCATATGGTAAAATAGTAAAACTCTATCAAAACTCAATTTTTTTCATTACCAACTTGGCACTATTATTGCTCATCGTTTAGATGGTTTTCGTTGCTGTAAATTGACAAGTGCAATCAAATATCGAACTGGATTGTTTAATTTTGGAAGCCACTAGTTCTTTTAGCTGGATTGGAATCTTGAATGCTAGTTGCAGAAAAGTAGATGATCATCTCGTCTATGAGCTCTACCATCAAAATTCTTATCTAATTAGTTCCCATCTTTAAGACTGCTTTTCTTTTGCCAAGAACAAACCCAAGATTGTCTCTTCATTCTTGTCTGTATGTTCCACTGATAAGCTTCATGACATAACCATTAAAGCGGTGAAGAACAGAAAACCCAGCCTCGGAAAAGGTTTGTCATTTGTGATTTTGGCTCATAATCATGGTCCATCATAGAAACAAGCACTTCATTAGTTATGTTTCATGTTCTGTATATTGCTATATAAGATAAGAAGCAACGTATTTATTCATTTTGACTTGATAATCCTTTCGTCATTTGAAATGGACGCGGTTCACAGATGATCCGAGTTCTTGTAGCAACTGCAGTTAGGGAAGCAGCTGCTGGTGCTGAAGAGGATGTGCTGCTAAAGCTGATGGAAGCCACTTGTAGACGTGCTACCGCCCCTCCTGCACCTCCAGATGGCCTTTGCCTTGTTGATGTAGGTTATACAGAATTTGATAAAAAGAGCTGCCTTATCCCTTGAGGTTAGGTTAATTCACTTTGATTTTTAGCATATTCTTTTTTAGAAACCTTCAGACTCCAAATACGTGATGAATTTATTCAGGCGGTATGCATTCATATGATTTTATGTTCCATCTCGATTTAGAAATGTAGAATGGTAGTTGACATATGTTTGACTGTTTGTTTGTTAAAACAATTTTCTCTTGGAAGTTTTAACTTCGTTTTTCATCCCAAGCCTTTATTGTTGTGCCTATGTAAACTTTTACATTCTCATACTTTCTCCTACTTTTCTAAATTTGAATTTGGTCAAACTAATTACGTCCGTATATTACACAAATCTCAACCATTTTACTCTTACCCATTTTCTTTTATTTCACATAAAAATGTATTTTTAAGAGTTTGTAAATACTCACTAAAATTCATTATATGTGGTTGAAATATATCTGATGAAATTATTATACAGGTATTTAAAATAAAGAACTCGTATCAAAACAATTGCAAAAAAAAATTATATTATTTTGTTTTTTTAAATACAATTTGGGGATTGCGGGTGTAGAACTGGTGTCCCAAGCTCACAAAGATAAAAATAGAGAGACCATAGGCTAATCGGTACTTGATTTAGAATTTTGACTCCGCCACTATTATTATACTAGATTTCCACCAGTGCGTTGCACGAGTAGAGCTCTAAAGGAATTTTATGTATGAAATGTGAAATTATGTTTATAATGTTCGATGTCATAAAAAAACTACAAAATATCTTTTGCAATGAATTAATATGCATCTTATGTTTTGCAAGCAGCATGTAATTGATTCTATATTTTGATGATATAATTTTGAAATTCTTGTTATTAGTTTCGTTGAACCAATAATTTTTTATTAATTCTTGTTTTTTATTTCCTTTAAAGACAATAAAATCCAATGACATCATTCTATGCTTCACACCCGCGAGTATGGGACACACTATTCTTCACACACGTGTGTTTCACAGACACGTTATGCTGACAAAGTAAAATATAATTAAATATGAGTTAAGTTCTGTCTTGAACTATATCTCCACAAAATTAATGTGTAATGAGAGGCAAGGGAGAATATTAAAACTCAAGTAGTATCTGTCAAGGATTATAATCTCGTCTGAAAATAGTTTTTTAAAAGTTACTTCATAGGCTCCTTTATAATTTATTACATAATAATCTTAATTAAAAGTTGCATATGGGAAGAACAATTCATAGTAATCCAACCAATGGTAAGTCGACACTGAATTGCTATCAAATTCACATCAAAAGGACATAAAAATATGATAAAAACTTGTCATTATAAAAAGACATTCCAAATGAAAACATCGCGTTTATATAAATCGTACAGGTTCTTATGCTTTGTTTTATTTCCTTTTGATTTCAGAGAATATCGCAATTAATCATCAAAATATAGCTTGTAAGTATACCAACCTTTTGACCGAAAAAAAAATCACATCATGAAGGGCCAAAAAAAAAAAGGTAAAATAATAATCAAATATAGAATAATTGCTTTTAAGTCAACCTCCCCCCACCCTCCCCAAAGAATTCACTTTATACATATATTCATCATTATATATAACAATTTTCTGTCAAAACAAAATTACATCCCATTATTAATTTTAATCTTCTCTTATGATTAATAATTATTCGCAATTTTCCTTTTAGCAAGATTTATTAATTTTCCTTCCTAATATTTGGTTGTACACCTTAAATGATGTGATATCCAAATTTATCTTATTATCATAATAAATGTTGATAAGTAACCCTTTCAATTAACGACAACTCGCTTGCTGCGTTTCTCCCCTGGAACCGAGTTTTCAAATTAAAAGGAAAAAAAAGATGGTCAACCAGTCATTGACCAGTTTTTTTAGGTTTTCAAAAGAAGACTTGAGACTGGACCTGGATCGGCCAGTCTATGGAAACTGATAATTTTGACCAAAAACCTAGACCAGGACTGGCCCATTTGGTCCGGTTCGGGCCGGTTCAATCGCTCCTAGTTTTTTTGCACACCCTAATTAATGTCTAAGAAAAATCCTATATAGTATATTATGTAATTTCCAAGTAGGACAAATATCAATATGAGAAACGGTTTTAATTCAAAGATGAGTTTTTTAATCTATTTCAATTCTTATTAGGATGGTAAAGTAATTTCCGTGAGTTATTTAATTACTGCTACTCAATTATATGTGCCGACAAATGACTCAAGAAAAATACTTAGTCTTTAATAATAAAACTTCCATGAAACATATGTTCCCCCCGCCTCCCTTTTTTGAAAAGGGTTTTATATAGTATTTGGCTATACTAATTAAAATGTAGCTATTGATATGCATTGATGGGTTGTGGACAATATATTATATGAAAGTTTATGTAAAAAATTAACTAATTACTAAGCTATCAATGGACTAATTTTTTCCACCATCGATTTACTTAAGTGAAAAACAAACAAAAAAGAATAAAATGAAAGGTCATATCAATTATCGGTAATTTGATGAGTTTCAAATAAGATAAAGTCTATGAAATCAGGCATCTCAATACATTTAGAGTCCGATTTGCATCAATTAGTAGATGACATCAACGGTGACATCATTATGCAAAATTGAGCTTATAACGCTAAATAAATCAATTCAATTGTGCCATACAAAATCTTGTTTAATATATATATATATATATATAGATTTGGTGTTGATCTAACCTAAATAACATATGAGGTAGCAGAAGATGTATAAATATATAGACCATAGTACCCCCAAATATTTTCAATGTTATTTGGATGGCTAAGCATAGAGTTCTCACGCGTGCAATTTCTTACCATATCCTTAACACTATTCTTGGTTAGTACATCTTGTCTCTTCTTTTTTCCCCTTCAATCCAACACAAATTTTAGCTTCATTCTTCTGAAATTCTCTGCCCAATAAGGCCATTGTAACTCATAGGAGCCTCTCAAGGGGGAGCGCACCTGCAAGTGCGCGCACCGCCACCACCACCCAAACTATAACGTATGTTTTACGTTATGATGGCTAACTATGCCACCTTTTTGTTGGGGCGTTCCCGCTTGATCTTTCTAGTCTTTATCGTCATATTGCATTTCATCTCGTGTTTGGGTATATCGGAATCCGAGATCTTGGTCAAGTTCAAGGAGTCCCTTACCAACAATGGTGCATTGTCTAATTGGGATGCTGCAAAGTCTCCATGTAATGGTAATAGTGGAAATTGGGTTGGAATTCTATGTGAAAATGGGACCGTATGGAAAGTGAAGCTAGAGAAGATGGGATTGGGAGGTGAGATTGATTTAGAAACCCTCAAGGATTTACCGCGTTTGAGGAGTTTAAGCTTGATGAACAACAATTTTGAGGGCCCTTTGCCAAATATTACCATACTTGGTGCTCTCAAATCCATTTATTTGTCTGGCAATCAATTCTCCGGCGTAATCCCAGCCAATGTTTTCGACGGGATGCTATCACTCAAGAAAGTTCATCTGGCGCGGAATAAGTTTTCTGGTGGAATTCCTCAATCTTTGAGCTTATTGCCTAAGTTGACAGAGTTGACGCTTCAGGAAAATGAGTTTGATGGCGAAATACCTCATTTTCAGAGGGGAAAACTCAAAGTGTTCAATGTTTCTAACAATGATCTAATAGGTGAAATCCCTCAGGCCCTCAGTCACATGAATGCCACCTCATTTTCCGGCAACAGATATCTATGTGGAACCCCACTCGATTCGTGTGGTGCGGCAAAACTCTCTGTCGGGGCGTTGGTGGTTGTCGTGATATTGGTGGCTTTTGCAGTAGCAGCAATCATCGTGGTCATCATCATTCTTTCACGGCGAAAGCAGGGGCCGGAGCAAGCTCAGGCCCCGGCAACCATTCCGGGCCACCACCGGAAGGCTTCTGACCATGACCTAGAAAAAATGGAACGAGGGGTGGGATCACTGGAACGTGGCACCAACAGAAAAAAGGGTGACATGAGTGTGACGCTCACATTCCTTCGGGAGGACAGGGAGAGATTCGACATGGCTGATTTGCTAAAAGCCTCGGCCGAGATCCTGGGCAGTGGCGTATTCGGGTCGACTTATAAGGCCTCCCTGAATACCGATCAGGCAATGGTTGTTAAAAGATTCAGGCATATGAATAATGTAGGGAAAGAAGATTTCCATGAGCATATGACAAGATTAGGGAGGTTGAATCACCAGAATGTACTTTCAGTTGTGGCTTTCCATTATAGAAAAGAGGAGAAGCTTTTGGTTTCTGATTTTATGGAGAACATCAGCCTTGCTGTTCATTTACATGGTAATTTCACTAGCTCTGAAAATTGAAACAGAACATTTTGGATCCTAGAATAGTAATTCTATCTGTTTTTGTTATCTCTTGCTCCAGGTAATCAATCTCGAGGGCGTCCATGCCCCGACTGGCCAATGCGTTTGAAGATTATCAAAGGAGTAGCCAAGGGACTTGAATACCTATGCAATGAGCTCCCAAGTCTAATGGCACCACACGGCCACCTCAAATCGTCCAACGTTCTTCTCGACAGATTATGCAACCCATTGCTCACCGACTATGGACTGATTCCGGTGGTGAACCAAGACCGAGCACAAGAACACCTGATTGCATACAAATCGCCCGAATACAAGCATAGCGGGCGGATCACCAAGAAAACCGATGTGTGGAGCCTCGGGATGTTGATTCTAGAGACGATAACGGGAAGATTTCCGTCGAATTTCTTGCAACAAGGTAAAGGAAGCGACACGGACTTGGCGAGTTGGGTCGAGTCTGTGGTTAAAGAAGGCAACACGAGTATGGATGTATTGTTTGATAAGAATATGGGAGGGAAGGAAAAGAGTGAAGGGGAAAGGATGAAGCTTCTACATATAGGATTGAGTTGTTGTGAAGCAGAAGTTGATAAAAGGTATGACTTAAAAGAAGCAATTGAAAGGATTCAGCAAGTAAAGGACAAGGATTGTTCAACTGAGTACATAGCTTCCAGAGGATTTGTCTGATAAATAGTTGAACTAGGATAAGTTTTGTAAATTATTTTTCCTAATTAATTTGTATATTTTTGGATCATCATTATGATCAAAAAGAAATTTTGGAAGGTAACATGTATAGTTGTTAAAATGCACACCATTTCAAGATTTCAGATATGCACCATGTCCTGTACTTGAATATTATTATATAAACAAACTAATATTGGTGTAGAAATAAGATCCACAAAAAGAAACTTCCCAAAAAAAAAAAAAAGAGATAGCAAGAATCTCAATTAGAACTTTTTAAAATCTTAAAAGATGCGCGTTGTTTGTAATACTTGGAATATATTGAAATTATAGATGATTGAATGGATCAATAGCGAATTGGATTGGAAAAGTATAATTGGAAAAGGAGCAGTGATTCTGGAATCTTTTTCCCGCCCATGGGAGATTCTAGAATCTCAATATTTTTTTATTTTTTAAATGCTTTTTGGTATTTTTAAAGAATAACTACCTACTTTTTTTTAATATGAATAATTACCTACTTTGTATAATTATCCAAGTTTATTTTCTAATTTTATCGTGTATCTCATATTTTTTTATTATTTTTCTTTTTTGTTTATCAAAATTTGTTTTTTGGTGTCAATTTTCTTTTCTTTTCTTTTCTTTTCTTTTTTTATATAAATAACCATTTTATACAATCACTCACATTTTCATATAAGTTGAACATGCCTTCTTATATTTTAAACGTCTATATTTTTACTCGATTATGTATCTTAGATTTTTATTTATTATTTTCTTTATTTGAATCTAAAAAATACTTTTTTGCGACATTTTTTCTCAATCTTCTTTTTATTTGTTTATTTTTAGGTATAACTCCCCACTTTGTATAACTATTCACATTCTCAATTAAGCTACTCACTTTGTATAACCACCTACATTTCTTAATTATGGAATGTTGTTTTTTCTGAAGTTTTCTTGGCTGAAATATCTTTAATGTTGCAAAATTGTACAATTTTTCTACACATTATTTTTTATTTTATTTTTGTAAGAAATCTGTAACTCATGATAACCGTAGGAATAAGGATCGATATAGTGTCTTTTGAATCTGTTGGAGTCTTACACCTTGCATCTTTGAGCACGTCTATATTTTTGTGTTCATGGTAGACTTGAATCAACACTGGAGAATGACTGTTTTTGACCTAACACTGTGGCTGATTGGGGTGGGGGAAATGGGTAGAAATTTTTCCTTTTATACAAAAACAGATATCTTTCCACGTAATAAATAATAACTAATTCACTTTGTAAAAGTAGAAATATAACACGATTAATATAAATATTTAACGAATTCAGTATAAAGTCTACAAAAAACAACACAGTGAAAATATGATTCACTTCAAATATACAAATTTGCTATATAGTGCAAACACACTTAATTAGTTAAAATTATTACATGACAATGACATAGCTATATCTGATTATTGAAACAATTTATTACCCCATAATTATTTCTTTAATAACTCATTCTTTCCTGTGCATCGCACGGGAGATAGACTAGTTAACAGAGTATCTTTTGTTTCCTTTACGCAACACGAGCACAAAAACTCATTTTTTCAATGTTGATCGAACCAAATATGGGTTTAAGTTGCGTGCCTTTAATGGAGTCACTCGAGACATAAGAAATCAGGCTAGGACCAAATTGGCATGGGCCTCGAAAGGGGGGGCGGCAATATTTATATGTTCAGTCTGGCATGGACCAAATTCCCGCCACAGGTAGTCTAGGGTGCTCGCTACGCCCTTGTAAGAAATCAACACCGAGTTTAGCGGAAGAAAACCACATTCACCATTTGTCGCTACCTAGACTCACGAGAGTTAGCCAGGAGCACAGTTTGACTTCAAAAACAATGTGGAAACAAAACACAGAAATTTCATTTAAACCTTTGAAACCATTTCTCTATAGTTTTTAAGAAATCAAAAGAACAAAAGGGTTAAGAGTGGGGCTATGTATCATCATCATTATCTGACACTAAATGATAAGTCTAATTCAAACCATCACATATCCCTATATTTAATTGCAGTTATCATTTAATTATAATAAATTACAATATGGGGGGCTGATGATCACTAGATAGTGTTATTTATTTTTCATTTGTTCTATCAATAAAAGGCTTTACCAATATACTATTTTCAAAAATTACAAAAAGAATATACTATTTAAAAAAAAATGGATTGGATGGTCTACATGCAATCCAACATATCAGGAAGAACAAGAATCAAAACAAACTTGTTAAGAAATAAACAAACCTTTTTATGGCCTCACCTCACACACGTTTGGTGAGGAAATAAAAAAGAAAATACGAAAGAGAAAGGAGAATTACTCAGGATCTCGAAGAAAGGAGGATTACTCAGGACCTCTTTGAGGTCCCAAGATCAATAACCTCAACAGAGGAGGTTGGTTTGGGCTTTTGGCTTTCGAACATTCATTCGAAAGAACGAAAACCATGAATCAAAAGGGGAACAATGGAGATAGGAAGGAAGAAACCATGGCAGTTGCAATTGACAAAGATAAAGGAAGCCAAGCAGCGGTGAAATGGGCTGTTGATCATCTTGTGGGAAAGTGTAAACGTATTATCCTTGTCCATGTCAAACAAAAGACATCTGTCGCCCCTGCATGTAATCTTCTATCTCCTTCTCTCATAATATAGTTTATTTCTTCGCATTTTGAGTTGATTAGGGTGATCTGGGATGTGGGTTGGGTGGCTTCTGTCGCTATTGATGAATATGTGGTCGGGGGAGATCATATATTTGTTCATGCAAGAAGATTCAAATCCAATTAAGACCAATTATCAATGTGTCATTCTGTCATATAGTTTACTTGCAATTTCATGTTAAGTATTGGATATAAAATCTATATGTGTGTATGTCTGACATTTTATCGTTCCTCCTTGTGGGGTGTGATAGGAAAGGTCTTTTTCTTGTGAGGTCGGGATTTGGAGAGTAATTATCGAACGTCAAGAAAATTCAAATGCTTTTTGCTCTGTTTCTACATTGTGCCATGTACAGTTTAACTTGCCTGTATGATGTACATTACATTCAACATTGAAATTTCACTTCTTCGTAGATATCTTGTGACAACGTTCTCTAATTTTGTTCGTGGATTCAGTGGGAAGTCCAGCTTCTTTCTATGACAATGATGATGGTGCAAAAACATATAAAAGTCCGACAGATACCCAAACCAAAGAGTTGTTCCTTCCATTTCGTTGCTTCTGCACCCGTAAAAATGTAAGAAATACTTGTTAAGCACGTTTGTATTGCTTTGATATGAGACCATTTATTTATTAAATTCAGTCTTCAACAAGTCTCCTCATGTTCAGGATGAATTCAATTTTTGTCAAAGGCTTGACATTTATACAGTTTTTATAAAAGGGCAGCATCAAGACTTGAACTTGATAGATTTTTCTGCTTTGACACTAAAAGTCTTTTAGATGAGGTCATGTAATCTCACCTTTTCTCTGAAAGTTCACTCTGCAATTTTTTGGAATACATAACATCAAAATCAGCAGTCATCAATGTTGCCTTACTCTACCCCCCCCCCCCAACAAAATCACTTTTTATGGGTGTATAAGCTAAAAAGAAAGAGAAAAATATAATACGTTTATTCTTTATCATGTCGTCTCGTTTCCTATCCAGTATGCCAAGCAAACCCTTGCAGCACTAACTATAGAAGCATTTTTCTTCAACTGGAAACAGATACAAGTTACTGAAATTGTATTGGAAGACACAGACATAGCAAAAGCCATTTGTGACTATGTAAGGAGCAACTTTCTTGAGACTTTGGTGTTCGGTGCCCCTTCAAGGAGTAGCTTTGTCAGGTATTTATTTATTAAGCTATTTCAGTTGTTAATCTACATATTGTGGAAAATATTTCTTAAAACTTGTTGAACTCAGAAGATTCAGGAGCTTCGATGTTCCAACCGCGGTTTCCAAGTGGGCACCAGAGTTTTGCACCGTGTATGTTATATCTAAAGGGAAAATATCAAATGTGAGATCTGCCTCCATTGCAGTCCCCAACCAACCTCCTCGCCCAATGCAGAATCAAAGTAGCCTTGGTTTCAGTCCATCTGATACACGTTTGTTGCAAAGCAATGGTACACGAGGTCTGCTTTTGGGGATATGTTTTACTATGCTTTTTGGATATGACTGAATAACATCAAAGAAAAAAGAGTTTGAATCTTAGTGATCATGTTGTTTAGTCTTATTCGACACTCTATATAGAACATGTATTTGTAGCTCATCGAATTAACATCTTTATGCAATTTTGACTTTACCATGGAAAGATAAATTAACTTGTCAATATCAACAGGTAATTCGGTGGATAAGTCTCCAATTTCACCTGTGACTTCAATTGATGACAAGGACTCAATCAAGTAACTTTCTATCACATATACATATATAAAGGAATACAATTTTTAACGTTGATACTCCATTTGCTGTTTGAAAATGCATAAAACAACCTGGAGGATGTATCGATGAACTCAATTCAGAAAATAAACATAGAACATATGCAATGCATTCATCAGAAACGTGCTTAATTGCTATTGGGATTATATGCAAAATTACATTCAAAAGAAATTGTTAATGATGAAAAACTCAAATTACCTATTACTTATACAGGTCACCATTTACTAGAAGTAAAATTTCAAACAGATCATACAGTGAGTTATCAGCAATAGATAATGCTGATATATCATTTGTGAGCTCAGGAGGGCCAAGCACAGATCGAACAATCTCCTCATTTGACACGGATTTAAATGTCCCTCGTCTATCCAACAGCTCTGACACAGATGGTCGTATAAGTTTTGGATCTCCATACTCTGGATCCAGGTCTTCTGATGGAAATAGCAGCTTCGGTGTCTTTTCATCCAGTTCTTTGGAAAGTGGAAATTTTTCATGGTCAGGATCCCAAAACCTGGTATGTTAGTAAAATCATCAAATAGGGAAGTTATGAACCTAAAAATTCTCGATCCAAGAAAGGATGTGGAAACATGAAAATCACTGATATCATTTTCAACTGTTTTAAGTCTCAAAGCTTCACTGTCAACATTGTTCTATTTCCATGTCTGACTAGAATCCACGAGATGTCTCTTCATGTATGTAATGATTCTAGGTATCCATTGTTGGGTTAATATTTTTAGGTTCTTATAGAAGTAATTTCTTGCATCATTTTGATACATGTTAGGATAAACCATTAGCCATCCTTCTAGTTCTCGTCTATCTATGATTTCCCTATAAGCTAAAATTCTCATAACGTTTATATTGGACAACAATCAATGATATGCAAAGCAATCATGTATTTGTATTGTCTCGTACATGCAGGATGATGTAGAAGCAGAGATGAGAAGGCTAAAACAGGAGCTTAAACAGACAATGGAGATGTACAGCTCAGCCTGCAAGGAAGCTTTTACAGCAAAACAGAAAGTAACGAGTCTTGAAAATTGGTTTCCTAGAAGAAAGTCCTATATTCACATATTGAAATAACAAAAAGAATGCCTGTAAATTGTATTCTTCATGTACCAAACAAAGTATGAGTTAGATAATAATTTTCTTTTGGTAGGCGATGGAACTTCATCGGTGGAAACTAGAAGAAGAACAGAGACTCGAAGAAGCACGATTGGCTGAGGAAACAGCATTAACAATTGCAGAGAAAGAGAAAGCAAAATGCAAGGTAGCTATTGAGAAAGCTGAAGCAGCACAAAGGATAGCTGAACTTGAGGCGCATAAAAGAATCAATGCTGAAATGAAAGCACTGAAAGAATCAGAAGAGAGAAGAAAAGTACTTAATAAGCTGGCCAACAATGATGTAAGGTATCGCAAATACTCAATAGAAGAGATTGAAGCAGCGACAGAATATTTTGCTGAATCTCGCAAAGTTGGTGAAGGTGGATATGGACCAGTCTACAAGTGTTATCTAGATCATACACAAGTTGCTATAAAGGTTCTCCGTCCTGATGCAGCCCAAGGAAGATCACAGTTTCAGCAAGAGGTATGATGTTCTTGGACTTTTAATCGAACTTGTGAAATTCTCTTGATGACACAAGCTTCGCAACTTGGTTGATAGACAGTCGTTGACGAGACTAAATGATACAATAAAAGGAACAAAAACGATACCCAAAAAAGAAAGAAAGAAAGAATTAGAGTCCTCAATAATGTAGGGTGCTATAAATGGCAAGTATGCTGCTTAAATTTTCGTACCTTCCTTGTGCAAACCATGATACAGGTTGAAGTTCTGAGTTTAATGAGACATCCCAACATGGTACTCCTCCTTGGAGCATGTCCCGAGTATGGTTGTCTGGTCTATGAATACATGGCCAATGGTAGCTTAGATGATCGTCTCTTCCGGCGTGGAAACACTCCAGTGCTTCCGTGGCAACTCAGATTCCGAATAGCTGCAGAGATTGGCACTAGCCTGCTTTTCCTCCACCAGGCCAAACCAGAACCTCTAGTACACAGGGATCTAAAACCGGGCAACATTTTGCTTGACCGTAACTTTGTAAGCAAGATAAGTGATGTTGGCCTAGCCAGGCTTGTCCCTCCTAATGTTGCTGACTCTGTTACACAGTACCATATGACATCTGCAGCTGGAACATTTTGTTACATAGACCCCGAATATCAGCAAACTGGAATGCTCGGAATAAAATCTGATATTTATTCACTTGGAGTCATGCTACTTCAGATAATAACAGCCAAGCCTCCCATGGGATTGACTCATCATGTTGATAGGGCTATTGAGAAAGGGACTTTTGCAGGCATGCTTGATCCAGCAGTTCCTGATTGGCCTGTTGAAGAAGCCATGAATTTTGCCAAGCTAGCTCTTAAGTGCACGGAACTCAGGCGCAAAGATAGACCAGATCTTGGCACTGTGGTGTTGCCCGAACTTAATAGGTTACGAGCACTTGCTGAAGAATCAATGCCAAACATCGTAATGATTAGTAGTTCACAAAGCACCCCAGGTCAGAGCCAATCTAGTTGTCAAGTGAGTTTATCATGTAAATAAACTGTATCATGAATGAAAAACTAAACAAATCATAGAAATACTTCATTTTTTCTTCTTCTTTTTATTTTTTCCCCTTTCTCAGAAATACCTTTTTAGATGATATGTGAATGCGTAACGAGCTACTTAAGAACCTTTTGCAGGGGAATGATCGTCAACAACGCCAATCTGGTGGTAAAAGCGCTAGTAGCCATTGAACCACAAGATACATTACTAACAAAAAAGTCAATTTTAGGTCGAAAACCATGCTTCAATTTGCATTTGGTTGGCCAGAAGGGAGAGATACCAGCAATGTGGCCAGCCGAGCTTGCTCCAATTGTTGATTTGTTGAAGTTATACATTCAGATATCGAAAAGAAGATAATATGATTGCAATAATCCAACTATAGAATTTCCTATTTTATTTTCTTGTTACATTATTTCCTCAAACAATTTAATACTTCTTCGTCCTACTTGAAAGGGTCAACTATATCTTGCACCTCTCTACTAGTCGATCTCGGTGGAGCTTATTTAAAATTTCTTCCTTGCGTTTTCTTCTTCGTGAATAATTGGAACCTGAAACATTAAAAGTGAGTGTTATTACTTGAAATGCTTCATCAAAATTTCTTCTTTCAGACATAGAATTGGAAAATTTGAAGATCCATCAACCAAGGAAATCCATAAAAAATTGAGTTATTGGGAACAGATAAGTAACTGAGTGAAATTTAAAAGGTAAATGGCACTTGAGGTCCTTGACCTTTAAAGTTTCATACTCGAGTTCTTAAACTTTGATTTCTAATAGAGGAAATCCCTAACCTACATATATTTTTTATAGCCTTTTATTCTAGGGTCCCTTTTGATTTCTTGAAGTACATTTAAAAACTAGTAAGATAACTACATAAAACATCTAATTTTCCATTTATTTTTACTCGTGTGCCCCATTTAATTTGGCCATTGTATAAAGGATAATTTTATTGCTTCATAGTTCATACAATGGTCACGTGGGCCGTACGAATAAAGATAAACGAAAAATTAGATGTTTTCCAAGAAAATGACATGACTTATTAGTTTCTAAAGATATTTTAGATCCCTATTGCTATAAATCAAAGGTTAGGGACTGATAGGCATTGATTTGTGATGTTTACATCCCCTAAATGTATTGTTAATTGTGTGATATTATGTTTAAAAGTTCATATTTACGTTTAGTTTGGTAAATTGTAGGTTAAAATCTAAGTAGAAGTCAAGATGGACGAATTTAGATCAATGTTGCACAAATTATGAAGTTTGGGGACTAAAATGAAGATAATGAAAAGAAAGGCACAAAAAGAAGTGTTCAAGTCGACCGGAGCCGTATGTCTCAAGGAATTTCGGGCCACAAAATTGTAATACATATGATTTACATGGGAGCAAAATAAGTCATTGGAAAGCTTATCGAGTCAGGAGTCCAACGCAGCTTTCGATCTCAATTCCGAGTTCCCTACTAAAAGTTATGGACGTTGGAACACAAGTTACCAATAGAACGCAGCCTTATGCGGCCGCATGGAGCTTGTGTGCAGCCTCACCCGTGTCCCTAAGTTCGGCAGAATCAGTACAAAGAGCCATGCGGCCGTATGTTAATCTTGTGCGGCCGCATGAACCCTACGCGTGCGAATTTCCGATTTTTGTCCTTATTATGCTTTAATTTGTACACGATTTTTAGACATTGTAAAAGGATATCTAGCCTAGTCTTAAAGGGGAGCAGACACAATACACAAGCAACATAGAAAAGGGGGAGGAAAAACACAATACTTTGGGAGACTCGGGAATCCGGTTCGAGATTCAAGAAGGACAAACTTGGTGCAAGACTTCTTCATCTTATTCAAGAGCTAATTAACTGGGTTATGTGCTTTATTTATTTATGTTTTTCATTCATGATGTGTAATTGATTCTAAGTTGGGACAAACGATGTAACCTAGTTGGTACCATAGTTGTGTTTTTCATGCTGAATTTATGCAATTAATTTCTATGTTAAATTCTTATTGGTCTATTGTTTTGTCTTCATCTTTGTGGCCAATGGATGAATGAGTGTATGGACTTTTGTTGAACTCGAGAGAGGAATATTTAAGTTAGCTTATGTAATAAGAATCATTAATTTAGACAAGACAGAGATTTACTTGTGGTTAGTGCGATCACGTAGGGTGAATTTTGAGAAGGCTTATATGAATCTCTTGTTGATTAATGCACTTAAGAGGGTAGTTAACGCGCTCACTTAGAGATATGTGAGGGGGCCTAATTTTGTAGGATTAGCTAGCTTGGAGAGGAGTAGTTAGTTAATTTCGTGAGATTCGATCGGTAACATAGATTCGTTGTCGTTAGACTACGTGGTCCAACTATGGTGAAATCGTGAGTCCTAGCTCATATCCATCATATATTTCCCTCTAGATCTTTGTATATATTTTATTTTCTTAATTTTATTTATTTGTCTATTTATTCTCTTTTCCAAAACACAAAATACTTGATCATTCAAATAAAGTAAGAAGTAATAATTTCGGTACTCAATCGGATCCTCGTGGGAACGATAACTCGAACTCATTGTCCACTATATTACTTGTTCGACCTGTACACTTGTGGATTTCAACACACATTTTACACAAACAGAGACCCAACCATGAAAGTGTGTTATAGAGTTTAAGGACCCAAGCGTAAAACTTGTAAGGGTTAGGGACGTATGCAATTAGAAATTAAAGGTCATGGACTTTCAGTATAAAAAGATTGTAAAGATTAGCTACTTATGTGCTATTTATCCAATTTAAAAGTCCCAATTTTTAGGACCCCATCAACATTAATTTTCTAAAAAGGAACCAATATTATTCAAAAAAGTAATAGACAATCCGTTTATTTATTTATTTATTTATTTTTTTGGGCAATGTTGGTTAACATTATTTCTTTAGAAAAACTCCCCATCAACGTGGCAGTTCTTAGTATACTAGTGGCACCTACGTCATTGCATGTGTCAGTTAATACCTTTGTATAATTATTTTTGCGTAAATATCATGTATTTTCATTATTCATTGATATTGAATTAAAATGGAGATCTTTTGTTGATTAAGACATTTAAGCAGGAGAAAACAAATATTGGCGTAAAAGGAAAATAACAATCACTTTTTGATCCATGAATTCATCGAAACTACAACACAACAAGTATTGACATCTCATGTCAAGAATCTTGTAAATAATTCCAAATAAAAAGCTTCAACCTAATTATTTGTCAAAGTATAAACAACAAATGATGACTATTCTAAAAATCATGATTAAAGCAAATTAATGAAAGTGTGCGTTTGATTACAAGTATGGAATTTACTTAGAAACAAAATATTTTCATATCAAACTGAGTTACTGATAATTGAATTCTATAGAAAATAAATTGCAACTTGTTTGATTGAAAGAGAAATTCACGAGAAAATGTATGGAAAAAAAAAAACATACACCCCTATAGGATAATCCTTGTTTTCAAGAAAGATGTGGTTCACGTGACCGAAAGGTGGAAAATGTTTTCTATGGAAATAAAGATGTCAATCAAACACCATAAAAGTAAGAATTTACTTAGAAAAGCCTATTTTTTATGGAAAATATGTAACAATCAAACACAGCCTTAGGGATTTTTCCTAGCCCCTCTTCCAATCAGCATATATTTTATATTTCTTAAAAATATAGTTCCATCATCACTTGGGGCAGTGACGATTACACCCAAATCTAAATATCACCTTCCTCACTTCGGCCTGACTCAAAAGAGTTGACAATCCCTCCGAGCAAAAAAGGAACAAGTAAGACGATAAGGGACAATCCTGTCGGAGCCCTCTCGAAGGAATGACTGAGCCATAAGCTCCTCCGTTAATCAAGAATTAGAACATTGCCATCGACATGCATTTCTATATGAGGTTCCTCCAATGCTTTGGAAACCCCATCCGGTCTATCAAATAGATGACAAAGCCTCTCTATTCTCTATCGTATGCCTTGCTCATGTCTAATTTGAGTGCAATAGAACCCTCAGCACCCCTCGTTCTTTTCACTAGAGAGTGCATAAGCTCAAAAGCCGCCATGATGTTATATGTGATCAATCTGCCTGGGACAAACGCACTTTGAAAGGGTGAAATAACATCATGGAGTACAAGTTTAAGCCTATTAGCTCTACATTTTGATACAATTTTATATAATATATTGCACAACCTAATAGGCCTATATTTGCTGCTATTAGTAGGTTTTTTCACCTTAGGGATTAGTACAATAAACGTTTCATTTATATTCTCAAGCGTTCCAGTAGCATTAAGAACATATAAACAAAAATTGTCACATTGTTTCCAACAATATCCCAATGGTGCTTGTAGAATGCCGCATGGAAACCAATTGGACTGGGAGCTTTGAAAGTCCCCATGCTAAAAATGGCCAACTTCACGTCCTCCTCACTGAATGGGTGCTCTAATGAAGCCAATGAATTCACTGAAAGCCGCGACCCACCATCTTCTATCAAGATTTTGAAATTGTTAATATCAACATACGACGTTGTAACCAATTCCGAGAAGTATGTTGCAACAATATACACAACATCTTCCACCCCATCCTTCCAAATACCTTGCTGATCGATTAGCCCCTCGATATGATTCCGGTCCGGCCTCTCCTTAGCCTTGTGATGGAAATAGCCAGTATTCCTGTCACCCATCCGTAACCAATCCGACCAAGCCCTTTGCGCATAATACATCTCCCCTTTCCCTACCAATAATTAAAGCTCCTTCTCCAACCTACCCACTTATCATCGCTCCTCCTTATTCTAATGCCTTCCATAAAGAAAATTTAACCGACTCTTAATCATCCCAATTTGCCTAGGAATTGAACCATCGTTCTTCCTATTCCAACAAACAAGTTGCTGGGCACAATTCTGCAATTTATCCACCACATTTCTCTCTCCAACAACCCCCTGGATCGTCCCACTACACCCTTCCAAACTCAACCCAAGTGGCTCAAACCTGAAAAAAGTGTGAGGTAGACAGCCCTTCTGCTGAATGGCTCGAATCTCCAGCCATATCATTAGGAATGGAAATTTTACACCTGAAATCCGATACCCGCGGGTACCCGCCCCGAACTCTTATCGAGTCGGGGACGGTATTGGTCCCCCCGACCAGATACCCGATAGGATTTTTTTAATTATAAAAAACAATTTGGTATAAGAGAAGAGCCCGTGAGGATTTGAGCCCTTATACCAAAAATTAAATCAATGTGCCGCGATCACTTTGCCTTATGTTCTTTATGTTAAATTTTTAGCTAACTTTAATACATAATTCAAAATTTGACTTTAAATTTGATGTGTCATGTGTGGATGAATATTTGAATTTTGATTTGTGGTTGAATGGCATTGATAATTAAGGCTTGATGTATGATATTTTGGATGGTTTTTTTATGTAGTTCCCAACTTTTTTAAAAAAAAAATTTTTAGTATTTTCTTAATGGGGCAGGTAATAGGTTTTTTTCTTGTACCCGCCCCATATCTACCCTGTACCCGATTCAAGCAGGTACATGGCGGGGGTTTCCTTAACGAGGCCGAGGCCGAGGTGGGGGCGGGCATGCCCTCCCCGTTGCCATTCCTGCATATCATCACATGATCCGAGCCCCCAAAGTCCAAATGGTGAACTTTGAAATGGTTAAACATGTTCATCCAGTCGTCACACACCAAGCCCCGATCCAATATCTCTATGATATGATTCTACCCACAAGAACTTGATTGCCAAGTGAACTTTGCCCCGACAAACCCTAAATCTCTCAACCTACCATGATTCACTGCTTGCTGAAAACCCTGTATGGCTGGGCGTCTTTTCTCCGCACCCCCTAACCTCTCATATGTGGTAACTATTTCATTGAAATCCCCTATGAAAAGTTTGGGTAATCTTGATGCATCACAAAGACGTTTCAACAGCTCCCAACTATGCATTCTTTCTTCCTCAATAGGATCACCATAAAAGCCAACCATGAACTATCGTTCCCCCCTATCCGACGTAATAGTAGCCTCGATACGATAGTGGGAATAACTCTTAATAGAAACATCCCATTTATCCACCCAAAGAAGAGAATTACCCGTCGCTACTGCATCTTCTATCCACATAAAACTACTATGAAATCCAAATGAACGTCGAATGCCCTCCGTCCTTCGTCCTCCCATCTTGGGTTCCATAACGAAAACTGCTTTGAGGTGTTTGCTCCTATTTTGGAGCTCCTGGAATGCACGAGTCCTCCCAAATCCTCGCGCGTTCCAACTGATGATACTCATTGCGATCGGTGGGGTTGTAAAGCAACTCCCGCCACTAAATTAGAATCGTTGCTAGTGTCTATAAGGACTAACCTTTTCTTTCCTCCTCCCCTAGTATGAATCGTGACCTCCCCTAGTTTCCTCTTACCTCCATTCTCCCCATTCTGCAAAGCCAACACATTATCTTTCTGCCCCATATTTTCCTTCTCCACTCGATGAACTCCTTGGGAAGACGATTATTTGTATCATCTTGCATGAACATCTCCGTCAAACCCTCAATTAAAAGCATGGGTTGAAGTTATGTTACTAAATCAATTTGTCAGAAGCGTTACAATTTTCTTGTTACAACTCTTATCAAAATCGAGGGGCACGACTTGTCAATCAATTCTCTTTTATTCCTTAGGTGAAGCAGTGTTGTTTGTCGTCTTTAATTAATTTAAAGTTGTAGTATTTGTATAAAGAACATGACACACAATAAATAAAAGTTACTTTATATATATAACCGAACACAAGCTTGGGAAACCCTTACATGTAAAAATAGGA
>CAVNYN010211019.1:0-20351 GCA_963692815.1 Nyctanthes arbor-tristis | reverse complement strand
AAAATTTACAAATTAACTTTCTAAAATACCCCTATTTAATTAGGGGTGTGTGTGTGTATTCAATGTAATGTATTGAACCTAAAAAATATCCCTAGTTAATTAGGGGTATAATTGTAAATGAACCTAAAAAAGAGCACCAAATATAGAAATATGACGGGTAAATGAGACCAAAACAAAGAACATGGAAAAGGTAAAATGAGACGTATGGAGTATGTCAATAGAAAGTTTATTAATGCTGGTTTATTGGGCATCAACAAACACAATGCCTAACGTCAAATGAGAGAGAGATACCAAATTTTGATGGGCACTTAGATATTGATGATTTCTCAGATTGGTTGCAAATAGTTGAGGAATTCTTTGAGTATATGGATATTCCAAAAGGAAAAAGAATCAAGCATGTTGTACGTAGACTATATGGTGGTGCTACAGATTGGTGGCAACAAGTCCAGCACCATCGTCGACTAGAAGGTCGAGAACCTGTTCATACTGGGCTAAAAATGAAGCGATTATTGAGGGGTAAGTTCCTTCCCAACAGTTACTTTCAAATAATGTATCGTCAGTATCGAAATTGCAAGCAACTAAGTCGAACGGTTGAATCTCATATGGCTAGAAAGGTTCAAAAACTTAAGACCACATCCCATCCAAATTTCTGCCAAAATACTGCAAATTCCCTTGACTATATTTCACTCAATTCAGTTTACATGTCTCTCCCCTTCACTTCTCATGTTACACATCCTGTTGGAAATAATTTTATAGAAGTCGAGCAAACCATTATTGATTTTCCTCTGTTCAGTTTACCAATGGAAAGTAATCACTCCTTGAACGAATGGAAGCATGGGTGCAATGATGTAATTGATAAAATTGAAGAAAAAGCATCAAAAACCAGTTTCACAGGTTACACAACCAGTAGTTGATAATATAGTAGAGAAGAAAGGATATACGAAGACGGATATTTTGGAGAAAAATGAGGAGAACAATCTAGAATTTGATTATATTGGAGTTAAAGAGGTGGGACATGAAAAAAAAATAAATAACGGTGAATGGGGAATTGATCAAGTAAGGGTGAACATGTGGAACAAGAAGAGAATGAGGAATTGGTTCCAATACAATGAAGGTTGCAGATGGATTTGTTGTTGAACTTTGTAGAGGTTTAAATCAAATGGACAAGAACTCAGTTTTATAGAGTCCTTTTCTGGTTGTAAATTTTGGGAAGGAGGTTCATTGTCAATATTTGAAGAAATGTAGCTGAAGGAATGATGATGATGATGATGATGAAAAAACTCAGTTGACTTCACTTGCAGCTCTAGTAATCGCGGAATATAATACAAGGTTATTGAAAGAAAGATTGTATGGAAAATGGGTTTGGAACAAATGTTTTCATGGAATGGAAAATTCTTTTGCTCCTAGGTTTAGCGTATTTCCAAATTATTGTACCCAGTAGTTTGCACTTTGCAGTTATAGCTACCCAGATGTTTGTGGAATCCTTATGAATATCATAGTTAAGACAAAGATAGTCATAATGCTAATCTCGAGAGAGTTTCTCCCAAGAGAGGGGAATTGATCAAAATTCATTAGGATAATAATGATATATGTGTCCACCCCATCTCATGTCTACTCCATATCTATTCTATTGAATTCCTTATACATCATGATAAATTGGACACTAAGGACCTTTCACTGTCACATCGCTTTTGTTGATCTCCAGTGAAAAGACTAATGCTTGAAATCACAAAGAAAGCACAAAGAGAATGACGAGCGCGAACAGAGAGGAGAGAAGAGAGAATGATACAAACTCGAATAATTCGTATTGAAATACAAGAACACAAACAAAATAACATAATATTATGGATTAATTTGAGGAAACCCGACCTTCTCAAATATTGGTTTTTCGGAAGAAATCAACAAAACTCCCAAGAACAAACACTAGTTTGCAAAATAATTGATTCCACACATCAATTTTACATCTTTAAATAGAGATAAAATGAACACTATCCCACTAACTCACCCACTAACTTACCCACTAACACATTAATAGCTAAATACATAGACATTATCCCCAACTACTTTTACTAATTTCAACAAAACATATAACTAATATCTAAATACTAAATTATGAAATTGCTAATTAAAATGGAACCGTAACATTCCTTCCCTCTTGAAACTACCCTTGTCCTCAAGGGTATGAATGAATTATCTTCTCCTCAACTTCCAATTTCGGGCCAAAGATGAGAAGATGTGAATTATTTTTTGGAAGTTGTCGGTTGTTCTAGTTCCATGCTCCAAACATTGGGCTATCTCGACCAATGACAACTTTGCCATACAAGAAGACTAAAATTTGATATTTGAAAACGTTTGCTCAACTTCTAATATTTCAAGAAAAACAATGCTTCTTATTTCATCAATTGGGAAGATTTTGGAATTACCACTTCCTGGCACTGCCCAATACTTGCTACTAGGAAAAAACTGTATTTTTTCACTCGTGTGCCAAAATTCTTTTGAATTATTAGAAATAAGTTCCAACAATCTTGTTTCTTTGAAAGAGTAATCTAGATCTTCAGATGTAAGGGATGTCGGCATGAGAAAACCTGCACTTCTTTCTTCAAAAGAATAATCAGTTTCCTCATATTGTTGCTCCAAAACAAATGAATGCAACTTGATATCAATCATGTCGACCCAATTTTTCATTTTGCACATGATCTCTTTCATTTCTTTTTGAGAAGCAGCAATAACTTAAACTATATTCTTCAAACGTGCCACTCGTTGCTCAAGTAATTGGGTCATATATGGCTCTGATACCAAATAATACGAACTCGAATAATTTGTATCGAAATACAAGAACACAAACAAAATAATATAATATTATGGATTAGTTCGAGGAAACCCGACCCTCCTAAATATTGGTTTTTCGGAAGAAACCAACAAAACTCTCAAAAACAAACACCAGTTTGCAAAATAATTCAATTCCACACACATCAATTTTACATCTTTAAATAGAGATAAAATAAACATTATCTCATTTACTCACTCACGAACTTACCCACTAACACGTTAATAGCTAAATACATAGACATTATCTCTAATAACTACTTTTACTAATTCAAACTAAATAGATAATTAATATCTAAATACTAAATTATAAAATTGTTAATTAAAGTAGAACCTTAACTGAGAGAGACCGTGAAAGAGAGCACAATGATATTAAAGTCAACGTCGGCGATGCGGACGATGGTAATGGCACTGACTAATTTTCGCACAAAAAAGATGTTAGCACCTAAAGTTGAGAACATGGATTCAAAAGGGTTAATTTCACATTTCGTCTCCAACTTTTTCTAGTTAGTTTCACTTGATCCCTAACCCTTTTTTTCAACCTACTGGGTCCCCAACCTTTCATTAAGTCACGCAATTGGTCCTTTTTTACTGTTTCCGTTAATTTTTCAGTTAACTCCTTAGTCAAGTTATCATTTTATCCATTATCTTTCAAGTTTTTGAAAAATAATATAAAAAAATAAAAAAGGGAAAGGGGGGGGGGGAAGGGATGCCATTTCCCGCGGTAGCACCCGGAATCCCCCTACCCACCCTACCCTTTTGCAGCATTTTTTAATTTTTTAATATTATTTTTTTATATTTTTAATTTTTTTGTTTTTTAATGTAAGAAGATGATGGACAAAATTGTAATTTGACTGGGGAGATAACTAAAAAATTGACGGAAATAGTTAAAAAAAGACCAATCATGCGACCTAATGAAATATTAAGGACCTAACATGTCAAAAAAATGGTTGGAGACCTAGGTATTATTAACTAGAAATGTTGCGGATGAAATGTGAAATTCACCCGATTGAAAACTCGGGAAATTTTATCATTCTTTTAGGGTAAATTTCACATATAATCCCAACCTTTTCATTTTATATCGCTTGGATACGTAGTTTTTTATTCCAACGTATTAGTCTCCAACTTTTCATAAATTGATGCCCATTAATATTTCTTCTAGCGTCCTGATAAAATTAAATGTCCCTAAATCTTTAAATTAAAAAACCAAAATTTTAAAAATATAATAAAATAAATATAAAAGTTAAAAAAAAAAAGAAAAAAACCCATCCCACATAAAATAGTTTATAATAAAAAATATTTTCCCTTAAAGAAAATAATAATTTTGTAACAATAAAGTAAATAGTTGAAACTTTACAAAAAAAGTTTAATGTACAAAGTACACTAATATGGTTATTTAACAATTTTTTTTTTTTGTAGTAGAGTTATTTAACATTTAGTAACGTTATATTAATAAATAAAATACACTTATTAAAATATTTCAATTTTATAAGATAATAATTATTTTGAATAAAAGGATTTGTGACCTTTACGTTTGTCCCTTGTTATATAGACCATTAGTGTCACGGTTAAAATTTCAGTATATAATTCTCCATCCACCTTGGAGTTGCCCAACCCGTTACTTGTATTATCATACATAAACAATACAAATCTAACGTTCTAACCATTTAATTCATTATAAAATCATTTAAAACAATAGATAAAAATTTTAGTGAAACAGTTCCCACCACGGCGCTACATTCTATGCATTGAAAGGACGTAGCACTAGTGGAATGGAACCGCATGCAGAGAGTGCATATACAAACTATACATTAATTTTATGACACTTTCAGAAGGTTTGATGGTAACACCTCATGCCTATGTGGATGTGTGGATGAATGTCACGTGAATTTGAAAATTCACCTAACTTATATTCATACAACATGTGGGACGAGATTGGAAAACGCGATTGACACTATGTTTGTTGACACTACCACTATGCTGAGCACACCTGGAAATGACTAAAACACCATCGACTTTATAGCTAAATTACACCTTCCGAAAGTATTAGAAAGTTTTTATACATGAGCTAAATGGCCGAATCCGTTAGTTCTAGGTGGATGCTTGGTCCTCACAAGCACGCACCGTATTAGCAATTGATCTTTCATGTTCTAAAGACCACAGTTATTTCATTAGTTTTGTTCACCTACCCCTATGGGGTAGATTAAAGTCTTCCCCCATCCTATATGGCATGTCACATGGGCATGCCATCATTCACTAATTAAAAAAAAAAGGGAACAGAAAAGAAACCCCCACCCCCACCCAACCCCTCCCTTCCCCACAAACAACCCCTTCAGGCGGCAAAGGCCGCCGGAGACTGCAACTTTCTGCGACAATGAATGCCATCGGAATTGTCGCCAGAAGTTGCACAAAAAATGGGGGTATTCGGCATTCATTGTTGTCCGAAGTTGCAGTCACCAGCTACCATTGCCGCCGGAGGGGGTTGTTTGTGGGGGTGGGGGTGGGGGTTTCTTTTCTATTCTTTTTTTTTTTTAATTAGTGAATGAATGACATGCCCATGTAACATGCGATATAAGATGGAGGAGACTTTAATCTACTCCCATAAGGATAGGTGAACAAAACTAGTTATTTCATGCACCAGTATAAATTGCTATCAATGACCTTGCCAATTTAGAATAAAGTTATTTACCCACGAGTTTTTCTACCAAAACAGATCTGGTTCCAAATTTGGAACCAGATCTATCCACATGGAGAATTTAGAGACCCACCTCCAAATTAAACAAACCCCAATCCCTATCTTGAGAAAAGTCATATTCCTTGAGCGCCTGCAAACTTCTTGTCCTCTTCCAACAGCGAAGAGAGACACCAGTTGTGCAACTTCCTTAAGCCGCCAACGAGACACCCTGTGCAATGCATTTCGGCTTTGCACTGGATTAGAACTGGATGGTTTTTCTCATCGTTTAAAATTTTCAAAGCTTCTGTAATGATACTCCCTGGAATGGTGAATGTCTCCCTGTTCTTGCTGTCAATGCCGAGATGGAATAGCTTGATGTTATTGGGTTGAAAAAACTGTAAATTTTCTTTTGGGTAACGTCCTGAACATAGATATATGATTGAACGAAGCTTGAGTGATTGAAGAATCTGCCACGGCGGAAAAATTAGTCGACGGCAATAATTCTCCGATGGCGTTCTTGGAACTTCGCCCCGCCGGTTGCTGCTGCTTCTCGCACCTTGCTTTTTCTTCGAAACCCATCCAAACTGAAACAAAAATGAATTTTTCGCGAGAGAGAAACTGAGAAGAATATTGAATTGATGGACCATGCGGCCGCATGGTACATGGTGGCGCTGACTGCGCACCACCTAAGCGGATTTGGTTTTAAAGTTGGAACTATATCTGTTTTCATAGAAAAACTCATTTACCCACCCCATCCTATAAAAAAAGCCTCGTACCCATTTTCACAAAAATTAAAAAAGTTCAATTGTTATTCTCAGAAAAGTAGAATTTAAGAACGTTTTTCCTAATACGTTATACATCCCTTCATTTAATTATTATGTCACTTTAGTAATAGTTTTTATTTGTTGATAATAATACATATTAAATAGGGATATATAAAAAAAACTATGAGATTAACTAAAGAAAGTGAATCATAACTTATGACAGATGTAAAAAGAATAGTGATTAGTGAAGTATTTTCACGGGATAGGGTGAGTATTATTTTGTTTAAAAGTAGAAATAAATTTTTGAAGAATGAGTTGTTGAAATTTATATTTTATAAATGAGTCCCATTAACTATGTGGTTGTGACTGATGTCAAAGGATAACTTCCCCATTGAATAAATATAAATATTAAAATAAATAACCAATATACAAAGTATTTGAGATACTCTCCTTAATGGGTTAACATTCTAAGGTAGAACTCCAAACCTTCACATGCTATTAGATCTCATTAAACTCAAACGAATAATTCAATCTGGTTAAGACTCTAACAAGCAAACAAGTTTTAAGATTAGTCTACTTCAACGAGCCACCATCTTGAGGGGACGTGTTAAAGGGATAAACCTAAAAAAATACTAAAAAGATAACTAATTAATATATATATATATATATAAAACGTAATTGAGTTACTTCCCTTAATGAGCTAATCTTTTGAGGTGGAACGTCAACCCTTTAGATGATATTAGACTTTGTTAAACTCAAACGAGTAATTTGATTAGGTTAAAATTCAAAAGAGTCCAAAGATTTCAAAATTTGTCTACTCCGATGGGCCACCATCTTGAGGGGTATGTAAAGGGATAAATTCATATATTAAATAAATATAAATAACTAACATATTTTAGTGTTTAGGATACTCCCCGTAATAGATTAACATTTTAACGTGAGCCCTAAGCCTTAACAATTGATTTTACAAAACTTATGAATCCAAAACTTATTTAAGTAAATTGGATGTGTGTGGATGATTATTAAATACAATAAATTGATTAAGATCAAATGCAAGTGGATCATCTTCAAATGCAAGTGGATGAAATTGTAAGAGAATTATAAATTGAACAACTTTTCTTAGACATGCAAATGGGGGATTAAAACAATGGATTATGAGTTGGATATATCTTTAACTTTGCAAGTTGATATTAAGATTAGTTATTTTAATTATAAAGTTGTAATTCATAATTACAATTTTGCCCTTTCTTATATGTAAAATATGGGGCTTAGATACTTCATTTGAACTATCAAACAAGAGTGGAAAATTTCCTCTATATAATTTTTTCTCTTGTGCTTTTCAATTTTTTCGATATTGTGGATGATTTATGATTTCTAGGAAAATAATTTGTTGCTCCTGAGTAAGCACATCAGAGTATGTTATTCTTGAAGAATATCACATGTTAGTAAACTATATTGTTCTTCAAAGCGACAAAAAAAAGGGGGTTACAAAAAAGGTCATATATGTGTAGTTGATGTTCTTGAAGTAAAACAATTAGAAGTCCTATATATTTTGATATCCATAAATCTACATGACTTTATGGTATGAATGTTTATGTTTATATTAGCATTATATGTTGAATTTTATGTTTGTAGAAGTGTTTCTTTCATATAAGAAAGCACTTGTAATTGAAAAGTTAGTAAAAGAAGCTACTATTTTAAAATTCATATTTATCATGTATCAACAGAAGCTTTGAGATTAAATTTGTACCATTGGTGGGTCTTTTGCATATGAAACAAATTTTGTATGATAAATACATGAGTCTAGTGTCATAAGAAATTTACTGTTTGAAAATCGAACATCAAATGAGTGAGATATGATTTTTCTAAGCGACCATGCCAAGGCTGTCCAGATTGTAGTTTAGTCTTGCATGGTATAGTTTTTATCATTTTTGCTTGTTCTACATGTCATAATAGTTTCTCATACTTCTCATTTACAAATTAGACTCATACATAAGCTCAAAAACGTAAAGAATGATTATATACAATGATTATATGAATATTGAGAATTCATGAAAGCCAACTATATGACAAGATACATTAAAAGGTAGTCAACTAGATATGTGTAATATTTCATGCAATGAACTCTTGTCATAGACACTAACAAGGTTACAAAATCTTCAAATCTAGTATTTGAATATACATCTCACATACAAATATCCATTATGAATTAAGTTATGTGACATTTGAAATCCAATATATATGTGTTAGCACTCTTCCTTATATATAACAATTGTTATTGATATATCCAAGTTTCTAATTTTATTCTTGATTTTTATGATAGGTCTAAAATGGAAAACTTGGCAAAGATTGATTTCTTGGCTCTTGACATCACCGGAAAAAACTACCTTTCATTGATACTAGATGCCGAGATTCACTTGGAATCTATGGATCTTGGCAAAACAATACAAGAAAATAATGATACTACAAGCTAAGAAAAAGCCAAAGCTATGATATTCCTTCGCTGTCACTTGAACGAAAGATTGAAGAGTGAATATCTCACTGTAAAAGATCTAGAAGATCTGTGGAGAAGCTTAAAAGAACGTTATGATCACTAAAAAACTGTGATATTGCCCAGAGCTCATTATGAATGGTTACACTTAGAACTATAAGATTCTAAGTCTGTAGTGGAATATAGTTCAGAAATGTTCAAAATCAGCTCTAAAATGAAGTTATGTGGAGAAAGGATTACTGATGAGGAAATGTTAGAAAAAACATTTTCTACATTTCATGCCTCAAACGTGCTCCTGCAGCAGCAATATCGAGAACGAGGGTTTAGAAAGTATTCTGAATTAATCTCATGATTGCTAGTAGCTGAACAAAATAATGAGCTATTGATGAAGAACCATGAATCCCGTCCAACCGGTTCTACAGCATTTCCAGAAGTAAATAATATGTCATCTAATCGTGGATATAGACGTGGACAAAGTCATGGTCGTGGTCATAATCGTGGCTGTGATCGAGACTGGGGTCAAAGCTATGTTTGGCATCGTGATGGATATAATCTCAATCCTTCAAAGTTTAAGAAATTCACACATCACGAAGGGAAAGGAAAATCATATTATGCCACTAGCACAAAAGCAACAGATTCTATATGCTATAGATGCGGTATAAAAGGGCATTGATCACGTATCTGTCGTACTGGCAAACATCTTGTGCAATTGTATCAAGCATCCGAAAAGGAAAAGTGAAAGAATGTGGAAGTAAATTTCACAGATCAAGGGAATACTTTCAATTTTGATCCTTCAGAAATAACCCACCTCGATACCATAGATTTCTTTGAACAAGCTAATGGAAATAAGCTCTCCAGTGATGATATAAAACTATTAATGGAAGATTAATGAATGAAAGCATCATCTAGTATCAAAGTTATATTAGCTATGATTATTTTCATTTTATGTTCTACTAATGTTAGTGTGTACGCTTATTTTGTACTCGGTATGCTATCTTAATGAATATCAACTTAGATATTTTATATTGCTAATTATGAGTTTTTCCTTTTTGAAGAACACGGGCACTAATACTTCTTCAAATGACTCTAAGATTGGTAAAGATATTTACGTAATAGATAGTGGTGCAACAAATACTGTCTTCAAAAGAAAAGAATATTTTACAAGCCTTATTATGGGGAAATCTAACGTCAACACATTATCAAGTTCTATAAACCTTATTGAAGGCTTTGGAAGCGCTATCATTAGATTACGTGGAGGCACAAGATTTGTTATTAATGATGCCTTATACTCCACCAAGCCAAAAAGAAATCTATTAAGCTTTAAAGATATACACTGAATTGGGTACCATGTTAAAACTGCAATTGAAAACAATAAAAGATCTCTATATTGTTTCAAATGATACATGTGTACTAGAGAAGTTACTCGCAGTATCTTCTGGTTTGTACTATACAAGTATTAGTACAATTGAAATAAATGTTTTGTTGAACCCGAAGCTCAATATTCCAAAGGATTTCATTGTTTGACATAATCAGATTGACTATCTCGGATCAATAATGATGCGAAGAATTATTGAAAATTCAAATAGACATAACCTGAAGAACCAAAAGATTCTTCAAACTAATAAATTTTCATGTGCTACTTGTTCCCTAGGGAACATGGTTACAAGACCATCACTAGCTAAAATTAGGACTGAATCCCAGCGGTCTCTTGATATAAATAAAGATCCTTTTAGACCTCGGGAATAATGAGGAAATTCCTGGTCCTGAAATACCATACCTAAGTGCTATTGGTGCCCTCACGTATCTTGCTAATAACACAATGCCAGACATAGTATTTACAGTAAATGTATTGACAAGATATAGTTCGACTCCAGTAATTAGGCATTGGAACGAGATTAAACATATATTTCGTTATCTTAGAGGAACGATTGATATGTGATTATTCTATTCTAATTCTTCCCTACCAGAATTAATAGGTTATGCTGATGTATCATATTTGTCTGATCCATATAAAGCTAGATCTCAGACATGCTATCTCTTTACTTGCCATGGTACTACTATATCATGGAGATCTATCAAACAAACTTTAACTGCCATTTCTTCAAATCATGCTGAACTACTTGTAATTCATAAAGCGAGCAGCGAATGTGTATCACTGAGATCTATTATTCAACATATCCGTGGAACATGTGGCCTATCTTGCAACAAAAACATCTCAACAGTTCTACACGAAAATAATGCGGCATACATAGCGCAGTTAAATGGAGGATTTATCAAATGGGATAGAATCAAACATATTTCATCTAAATTCTTTTTCAATCATGATCTTGAAAAGAATGGTGGAATTAATGTTTAACAGATCCGTTCTAGTGATAATTTGGCAGATCTATTTACGAAATCGCTTCCTACTGCAACTTTTGAGAAACTAGTGCACAAGATTGAAATGCATCGGTACAGAGATCTTAAATGATGACCAAATGAGGAGGAGTCCGTACAAGCCGTACTTTTTTTCTTTTATCAAGTTTTTATCTTACAAGGTTTTTCTTATAAAGGTTTTTAATGAGGCAGCTATCAAAGAATGGTGTACATAATTATGTACTCTTTTTCCTTCACTATATTTTTTTCCCCTGGGGTTTTTCTTCTAGTAAGGTTTTAACGAGGCATAATCTGTGAAATAGTCATCCAATGGGGGGTTTTATGATCCAAAACTTATTTAAGCAAATTGGTTGTGTGTGGATGACTATTAAATACAATAAATTGATCAAGATCAAATGCAAGTGGATCATCTTCAAATGCAAGTAGATGAAATTGTAAAAGAATTATACATTGAACAACTTTTCTTAGACATGCAAGTGGGGGAAGATCGGAAGAGCGATTATGGGTTGGATATATCTATAACTTTACAAGTTGATATTAAGATTAGTTTTTTTAATTATAAAGTTGTAATTCATAATTGCAATTTTGCCTTTTCTTGTATCTATAAATAGGGGGCTTATTGAGCTATCAAACAAGAGTGGAAAATTTCCCTTATATAATTTCTTCTCTTGTACTTTTCAATTTTTTCGATATTGTCTTGAGTCCTTTTAATTTTATAACAAAGAGTTTGTAAATATGAACTTATTACCAGTTGAACGCCTTTCTTTTATAATGCAATTGATTGGTTTCAGCGTTCAAGGTGGGTTACTGGTAGCATATCAACGTTTCAAGAGTGGTCCTTTTTATGTCCAAAAGCAAGCTATCAATTCCTACAGTCAAAGTTAACTAATATTCTTTTCTCCTTTTTTTTTTTTTTTGACATTTATTATCCGATATTTAAATACTTTTTTTGAGTGGGGCAGTTTGACTCAAACTTGAAACGTCCTGATAAGAGAGTGCATTGACTATTAAAATAAGTCCCCTTAGTTGCATTTAGTTTGGGTTTGGATAAAAATTCCCTATCTATGGATATTACTTTGCAAATGGTCCCTAAATTATTTGGTTACAATTCCATCCCCACCTCATATTTCTTTTGTAAAGTTCATCCTTATATTATATCCATTTTTATTTAATTTTCTCCATTTTACAAGGGTATTTTTGTCAAGTTAAAATTTAAAAATTTTCAAATAAAACATCAAAATAAATAGCATGATTGAAAAGTAACTAAAATGAATTGCATTATTTAAAAAGTCAAAACAACTACACTTTTTCTAATTAATTTAGAACTCTGTTTGCAATCTTTTTTTTTTTTAAATTTTTAACTGTGGATAGACAAAATACCCTTATAAAAATGGAGAAAATTAAATACAAATCAAGGATAAATTCTACAAAAGAAATATGCCGGTAGGGATGAAATTGTTAAAAAACAAAGGTGGAGACCATTTGCACAATGCTATCTAAACGTAGGGACTTTTATGCCAAATTACCCATTTATGTTTAGTTATTGGCACAAAAGTTCTCTATCTTTGAACACTCTTATGCAATTAGTCCCTACCTATGAATTTTTGATAATTTCACCCCCTACTTTCATGTTTTATTAGCACAAACCATCATTGATGCTAAATTCATCACTGATTGTAAGGTTATTTTTGTCTACTTATACTATAAGGTTATTTTTGTCTACTTATACTATAAGTGAAAAATATGAAAATTAGGTTCCAAAATATTGAGTATTATTTCAAAAAATAAAAATAAAAAATATCAAAAAAAAAAGGAGAAACTAAATGAATTGACTGACTCAAAAAGTTATTTCGTGCAAGTAGTAGCTAATCAAAATAACTAATGAATAAGAAAAATAAGTAATTTTTTTAATAACTTTTTTTTTTAATTTTACATCTTTATTCAATTAATTATTCTAATTAAGTCATTAATATTTGTTTATTCAATAATTTAAACTAGATTATGATTTTCTTTGAATCCTTTTATATCTTGAAGTATAAGTGGAAAAAGGACCTTGTAATTTGGGATGAATTTAGCTTTAAGAGTGATTTGTGCTAATAAATGATGAAGGCAGGGGTATTTTTCGTCAATTACCCATTTTATTATTATCATTACTAAAAGTTAATATTTTAATAAAAAATTATTTTCTTGAAATCTTTTGTTCTTACTTTATTATTATTATATATATATATATATATATATATTAAAAACTTGACTTTACAAAATAAAGGTAAGAAAAATAATAGGGTCATTTCACTTTTCGTCCTTAAACTTTTAAATTAGAAATAATTTTATCTCAATTTTTTCCTTTTCTTTGGTTCCTGTGTTTTATCCTCCCAATCTTTCTTATATCACGCATTTCGTCAATTTCATCAATTTTCCCGTTAAAGATAATGTTAGTGATGAGCAAAATGGGAATAAAATTTGTCGTTCATCTGTCTTAATCTTTCATATATTCATGCATCGCGTCATAATTAATATCAAATTCCATCAATTTTTCCTTTTGTTTAGGACAACATGTTAGTGGGAGACAAATATGTAATAATTTGTGAGAAAACTCACTTTTGCTCCTCGCCGAAATGCATCCATTTCCCTTCATATAAGAATTAACCGCCTTTTTTCCCCTCTATCTATATGAGCATGCATTTAAACATATTGTCCTCACGGAATCGAACAATGCTTGTAAATTTTTAAAAACATAGGGACAATGTATAATACTTTGCAAAATGTAAGATATGGTAAAGTTCTCATCAACATTTGAAATCAAAGCTGATTAAACCTTTAACACCACACATATGACTCAAATACCAAATTACTAATTAAAGAAGTTTTAGCTTAAAAATACCAATTAAACATCTGATTCAAGAAAATACTAATCAAAATAATATTAATTAAACGTATGACCAATTAAACACAATCAACAAAATTTAATATTGGGGACATTAACATGTGAATATACGAAATATTGGGAATAAAGTAGCGGAAATAGGAATGGGGACAAAATTATGTCAAAATTGAAAGTGTGGAGACGTAGAGGAAAGTTACCCAAATTTTATTCTTCTTTTGCCCCTCAATAACGTGCTATTTAACTAGAAAATTAAAGGAGCGGATGAAATGTGTGAATATATGAAAAATTGAGAACAAAACAATAAAATAAAAAAAATATTGCTGCAAAATTGTGTCAAATTGAGGGTTAAGAGACGAAAATTGAAAATTACCCAAAAACAACAAAGTTTGTATTTTCTTAAAAAGATGGACTCCGATCCATCCCATTGCCACAATAATTTTCTAACACTTATATAAGTGCCATTATAACATCCAATGTCCTGTGTGACTATATGTATCCACTGACTTGCATACATTACATGTACATGAGATATTAGACGCTATAAACTACACTCATATGAGTGTTCTAAAATTTTTGCCCATTGCCCATCCTTCTTTTTTCCCTTTCCAGTTATTGAGACTTCGAATCTATTTGAACTCAAAGGTTTGATTAATTCAAAAATAACATGCATTTATCAAGTCAACACATTATAATACTCATTTCCGACCTATGGCCGTGAATATGTGATATTTTTCCCATTATAGGAACAGAATATATGTAAAATAACTAAACATTTCTTCATACTCTAAAATTAATTAAAGAGTTACAAGCCAAGGCTCATCTATTTGTGTCAAATAACATTCCCGCTTCTCCTTTTTATATAAATAAATCTCAGTTTTTAATTATTATTATTATTTTTTTTTTTTTTTTATTTTTTTTTTTATAAATCCCCCTGGGAACATAAAAGTGTGAAAAATAGGAAAACCGATGAATCATCAGTCTTGAAACCCAATTTTCTCCCAAACTGCGTTTCTAACCGTACTGAGATCTCTTCCCTTGAGAGTCCTCCCAATTCCTTCGTGAACGGAGAACGAAGCCACCGGCCGCGTCCTCGCCGTTTGCCGCGCTAGAAACTCGTGCGGCGGAATCCGATTCCCGTTCTCTTCATACTCCTCCTCGCCGTCGTACTCATCTTCGTCGTCCCCGTCGCGGCGGCGGTTCTCTCTGTACTCTTCTTTCAGTATCTTCGACCAGTCCGGGACGTTCACCGGGAGAGACGCCAGCTCACCGACTTTCTTCGACGATGACTTCCTGGAACTGGTTGTGGCGGCTTTCTTCAATTCCGGCGACGCTGAACGAGCCTCGGAGTTCCAGACGTCGGATTCGTCGAGCTCGAAGATGGGTGAAGGTTTATTGGGCATAGTTTGATGACTGGTTGGGAGGAATCTGTAGTTTGTTCTGGTGTGGTAGGTTTTGGATGCCGCCATGAATTTACACTGAAGGCTTGGAAGAAATTATGGAGAGGGAAGAAATTGATCGGAGAAAATGGAGGGGTTTGATCTGCCTTTTATTATGGGGTTTTGAATATGATAAGGCTGCTTGTAATATCTGGAAGACTGGGACAGGGGAGGGCGAGTGTGATGTTCCCGTATTATCCCCGTGATGGGGAAAAATGAACAGGGTATATCCGGGGTTTATCCAGTGGAGGATGGACTCCACTCGAGTCACCATTGAGTTACTTTAGCGCCAAGATGCAGAGAGTGACGCCAATTGTTTTACGTAGCATTTTACTTGTTCTGTTGCTTGTATTTAATTTTTCATTTTCACATTTACACCTATTTAAGTAATAAACTTAAACTATCTTGTTACGCAAATTGTAGGGAAAAGAGTTGTGCCAATTTCAATGGACACATTTTAGTGGACAAAAGACGGTGAAGACTTAAAAAAGGAATTTTAATGGATACATTTTTTTACTAATTTCATTGGTGATTATTTCCATATCATTAATTAGGCATGAATGTTAAAATTAAAAAAATACTTATAAAATTAATGTTCTAATAAAATTATATATCGTTTTTTAATTTACGTAAAATTACCTATCATCATATCTTTGTAGGATGAAGGGGTATTTATATTTTTGTATTTTTACCTATTTCAAATAATTTTTTAATTTATCATCAGGACTTTTCAAGTCAGATCACTCTCAACCCAACTTGACCTGCAACCCAATTTGACTCAAAATCACCTACCACGATCCGACCTGCCAACTGTGGATCGAAAAATTTCCACCCCATTTAAGGCGGGAAGAGCTATATTGGGTTCCAGTCGATCACTTTATTTTACCATCCCTAATGTACAGTAAATTGTGTGGGAAAAATTCAAACGGTTCTCACTATTTTTTTAAAGTATAAATTTGGGTTTATGGATGGATGGCAACTCGAACACGAGTCAAATAACTCAGTAACGAGATTTTTTCACTTAAATTTGTAGTATTAAGCACCCAAAAAATGGTAAATCTCATATATGGTCCTCAATCATTGCACTTTGTTCTACCTGGGTCCTTATTCTTCTTCTTTTTTTTTTTGGAACATCACCCGGCTCAACATTTCATAAATTAACACATAAGGTCTCTGATCCAAAAAAAATGGCAATTACAATACACTTTATATAAAAACAAAATATTTTTTTTAAGAAAAAAGTAAAAATTAAAAAAATAAAGAAGAAAATAATTAAAATAAAAAAAACAAAGAAGAAAATAATTTTTCCCCATCGTATCTACCTGGTCACCCATCCCATTTTCACTCCCCACATAATCAAAAAATGATAAATTTCCAAGGCAGTTGTTTGGGGGTTTGGCTGCCAATAACAAAATGCAAGTCTCTTTTGCAGGCCCAATTTTTCATTTCCAGTTGAGGTGGAGTTGGATAAATAGGTATGTAAAATGGGGAAGAAATCATTTTTTTTTTAATTTGCTTTTAATTTTTTTTGGGTAAAGAGTATCTTATATAAATTTTTTTGGTCACATAATAGTTCTATTACAAGGGTATAAAAGTCATTTTATGGCTTTAGGGACGTTACGCTCCAATTTATGAAAAGTTAGATATTTACGTTGTAAAAAATAATAATAATAAAAAAAAGACCCAATTGATATAAAATGTAAAGATTGAAAACCATATGTAAAATTTCCCAAAAATCTATAAGAAAGGTAAAAATTACTAAAAAGAGAACGACGCTCTTCCGATCTCCCTTTCAAGAAATTTCTGAAAATTTTGTTAAAGAACTTCCCTTTAATGTGATATATATGGATACATGTCACGTTAATTTAAAATATATATGACTTGAAAGACTTGAAACACACGGTGTATCCATGCATGCCAAATACGTAGGAAGATCGGAAGAGCACACTTTTAGAAAGTTTTTGAAAACTTACGTTGTTGTGTATAATAATATTTAAGAACTTCCACGAGAATTTGTTAAAAAATTCTAATCATGTCACGTGTATTAAGGCACGCAATATGAAAGAGCCCACCAGACCGGAAAGTTTTGTCCGGCAGTTCTTGAAGATTTTCATTCTTGGATATGCTTTTGCTTTATTTTATTTTTATTTACTTATTTATTTATTTTTTGATCTCGTTGCTTTTGCTTAATTTTTACTTCTACCGTAATAGGACAAAGCACGAGGTGCCGGGTCGCAACTCCACGTATCAATTTCGAGAATAGAAGACAAAACAAAAGCCGAGGGCAGAATGGTAAAAGCGAAATTTTGTCTTTTAACAAGGGACCTTCGAATTTGTCGGGATGCAAGCAAAAAGGGGATGATGGATATGATACGCAGTTCTAGTTGAGGCGTCCAAGGTAAAATTAAACGTGTCAGTTCATTCGTCTTATTTACGCCGCGTGGCCTCTATTATTTCAGTAAGGTAGTCGCTTCCGATCTCACGTGAAGTGCGTCACCTCATTTTGGCGCCTTACTTTTATATACTATATATATACACACACACACATATGCTTGATTGGAAAGTCTACAGACAATGTGTATAACTTTTACACACAAACCCCTGAACTTATCAACACTCTTTAAAATTTATGATTTCAAAAAAGATATAATAAAAGAATTTTGAAGTAAATATAAAGAAGTGTATACAAAAATTATATAATTTATGTGTGCAAATATTATTTCTCTACCTAATCCCCGCAAGTTTCATACTACTCTATGCCACGTCATATGGAAGGATACCATATGTACTATATACTTATTCTACATGAGAAATCACAATAGGGTGTCTGGATAAACGATACATAACCTTATGATAGTGCCATACATATGATATTAGATCAAATTTACTCTCCCACCGTCTAAAATAGTCGGATAATTTTTTCGACACATATAATATTTTCTTTGAATATTTTAATAGAAATGTTGAAGAGAGGAATTGAACCCTAAACTTAAAATATAAGAAAACCACTTAGATGTCACTAGACCACTTGAGTCTTGATAATTGATACTCCCCTTATCCTAAAAAGATATTTATCTATTATTTTTTTATCCGTCTCAAACTATATTCCTCTTTCCTTATTTAACTTTTTAGTTTTCTAAAATACTTCAATTTATTATGCATGGTAATCACCAATAAAAAATATTTATAGTGACATATTAAATAAATCAAAGGTTATATTAAGAAATACATTCTTAAATTATATATTTTCAGTAACATTCATTAAAGTTTTCTTAATATATGTGAAAAATATAAGGGGAATATCTTTTCAACATAAATGGGATAGTTTCTTTTTTTTTTCTTGAAAGATGATAAAGGGAGTAGTTAATTTGACATTAATATGTATTTTTCATGGATACTCGCATGTCCCATTAATATTTGAAAAGACTTTTTAATGTGGAGTAATAACAAGATACATTAATTAAAGAGGTGTGTATATATATATATACACATGAAATATTAAAGACATGCTCAACATATTAAGTGAAATATCTTTTTAAGATAAACCAAAATAATATACATAATTATCTTCGTGGGATAAAACTTTCAGTGTTATATGAGCACCGAACTCGGTACTCTAGACTAATCAAGAACTTATATGTGGGTTTTAGAGTCACAATTTGTTATTTAATTTGGACATCAATGCTTTCATGTGGATATTTAATTGGTCAAGAGCACTTAGTACTTAGTGTTCCATGAGCATTGAAGTTTTTTCCGATAAAGGAGTACTTCCTTCGCAAAGATATATTTTTATTTTCGACTTTCTCACATAGGTAGGTCACTTTACTTTTATGTTATGGTTGAAATATTAGTTTTTTCTATATTATCTCTATTATTTCATATATATATATATATAGTTACTAACAAAATAAAATCATTAATATGATAATTATTAAAGGAAATATTGGGAAATTAGCCTTAAATTTTACCTCTCCACCAATATTGATTCAGTATTTTTTTTATTTTTTATTTTTTGAAGTTTCGGGGCGGGGTATAAACTCAAACTCAGAATCTCGTTCTGAGAAGAGTTGCTCTTTACTATTTGAGCTATCACTTTTAGTCTTTGATTGAGTAATTCTTAATTCGTGTTAAATTAGATATAAGTAATTAGAGGAATAATTCTAGTTGAACAAAATGAAGGACAAAAAGTTGAATAAAATGGACATATGTCATGTGTAATTAGTATTGATATAAAAGTGATGTAATGTGTTGAAAAACAAGATTGTGCTATGTGTCAATTTTATTAGAATTTTTATATAAACTTTTGTTTAAATAACACAACTCAAATTAGATATAAGTCTATCTTTGTGGGGGTGGGGACAGTGCAACTTTGCCCAAAATAAACTTGCTAGGGTTATATTTTCTTACAACGGCAACGCTATGAGTACTACAAGTTATAAACCAACTTACACAAATAGGACACTTGTCATGATCATATTAGTTTCCAGATTATATCAATTTTTGATCATTGTGTCCGCCACATTAGTGTTTGTATTATTTGTTGTATATATTTTTCTTGTATTGATAGAAATAAAAATTTTTCAACACTTCTATGAGAGATTCCGTTACGATACTTCCTGTCTATGTGGGTGTATGGATATACATTACGTGACTTTAAAGATCTACATAGCGACTGTAGGTGCCTTTACAGGTGCAATAACCTATTAATTAACTATTTTCCTTTTTAAATCAAATCAATTGTAAATTAAACCATAATCACACGTCATAATTTTTTGGTCAAAATTTATGTCCACGTTGTAATTATTCTTATGTAACTTTTGATAACCAATTATGATTAGTATTATTCATTATGTCTGGCAACTCAAATACTTATTACAGTCTGAATTTTGACTACCAT
>CAVNYN010211017.1:0-55192 GCA_963692815.1 Nyctanthes arbor-tristis | reverse complement strand
GGTATCAGTGTATTTGTATGATTGTGTATCTATCTATTAGTTAAAAGAAAAGAAGCAGGTAATGGTGTGGGAGAGAAAATTTACAGACCTTGACTCGTGAACTAAATTCTGGCTGAAATTTTGTGTGTGGAAAAACGTATGGTTTGGGGTGGATGGATAGACCTTGAGTCGGCATTTCAATCCAGTTGATTGTTTTACGCTTGATGGAATTGGAATTTTATCTGTATAAGGATTTGAACTCCTCTTTTGGTAAAATTGAAGACAACGTGGTTGTTCAGAGTAAATAAAATTGTTCTTTGGGATTTTAATTCAATACTAATTAGAATTAGAATATTTATGTTAGCAGACGACCGCGAAATAATACAGATATTAAAATAGGCTAAATAATAGCGGCACGTAATTATTTAATAAAATTTTATTTCTAGAATTTTTGGGTCGCTATAGTAGAAGAGTACTTTTTGTACCACGATTTTTCCTTTTTTTTTATTTGGTAAATTTTGTGGTAATTTTCATTTTCTTTTTAACAATTATTTTATATATGTACAAAAGATTATATGTAAGAATACATATTGTCTTTTAAACGATCTTGAACTTTACGATTACTAAGTCTCTTGATTTATTGGTTCAATTAATGTATACTTATATTTTTATATTTTCTATAAATGTGTAAATATTACAAATTTATATTTAACTATTTAATAATATATTTTAGTAAGTTTTTCTACTTGCACAACGCACGAGTGATTTTACTAGTGTAAAAAAGAATTGAAAATAGGGAATTACAGAAAGCAACTGAAACAGGGAATCGGGAGGGGGAAATGGCAGAGACTTCACGCTAAAAAAAGGAACCAAAGAACACCTCAATGTTGAGTCTACTGAAGAAGCTTTAGCTGGCTTTAATTTATAGAGAAAAGATCGGAAGAGCGTCGTGATAAAGAATTTAAAATAAGTTGAAAATTAGGGAAAATAGGGATTATGGTTCATACGCAAACTAGATGTGAACATGGGTAAAATTGAATCCAAATTCTTATCTCTAAAACCACATGATAGAATCCGGACAACCACGCCATCTAGAAGATCACGACGGAGCCAAAAAAAACCCTAAAATTCCAAAGAAATGCATAAGTAAATACGGAAAATTCGAAAAATAGAGAACATGTAATTGGCTATTGATAAGGAAAGAGGAAACAGATAAGATTAATCAACGCTAATCAGCCAACATTCCATGGGATGTAAATTGATCTGCAAAGGAAAAAAGAGAGCAGGAAAGAGAAAAAGAACAATGAGGGAGGGAAAAATCTTAGGACATCATCAATGACGTCATCAGTATTCTTATGATGTCAGATCAGTGGCGAAAAATTATAACATTAGATAAACTCCTCCTATTATTAATTACTAAAATTCTCACTCGTGCGTTGTACAGGATCTAAAAGTAATAATAACAATAGTAATTTTAAGGAGACATATTTATCTGACATGAAAAAGTGACATGTTTAGCTGTCAACCGTGTATTTGATGACCATGGGCCTTCAAATTCACCAATTGCATATAAACAATCAATTCACGTTTACCAACTAACAAATATCAGTTATTTATATCAGATAAACATGTCTACTTAGAATTACTCTAATAACAAATTTCAATAAATTTTTTTACAAAAATTTAATAAATTATTAATATAGCCAGTTGAGTCATATGTTAACATTATAAGATGTAAGTTTTTATAATTATTCTATCATATTTAGATTTATTTATTTGTCGGTAATACTTTTACACCTGTTAATTTCTTTTTTTTTCATACAGTACATATAAGGGGCGTGAGGGGAACTAATATCAGTTATTCATGTCAAATGAATATTTCTCCCTATAATTACTCTAATAATAAATGTCAATAAATTTTTATATAAAAATTTAATATAAATTATTAATACAGTCAGTTAAGTCATATTAATATTATGAAACACCAGTTTTATAAACATTCTATTATATTTGAATTTATTTGTCAATAACACTTTTTGTATCAATTAATTCTTCTTCTTCTTTTTTGATACAATGGGTATAGGGTAGGGTAGGGTAGGGGAGGGGAGGGGAGGGGAGGGGAGGGGCGGGTGTGTTTCAATCTAGGACTTCATGTCTAGAATGTGAGAAACATAACTACCGTAACACTTGTTTGAATTACAACACTAGTTAATTATACATATATAGATAAAAATTAATTGAGATTATTCAATAAAAACAAAATGTTTAATAAAAATTGTTAAACAACTATTACAGTGCAACTGTATCAATATTCGGTCCATCTGTCAAATAAATAATCTAACTCTAAATACGGTTAGACTTCCGATCTCAAAAAGTTTCAATTTAATTATAGAATCGACAAAATATAGCACTATAATTTTTAAAAAAATAATTGATTATTGCACGATAATAACCTTATAAAAATTTCATAAAAAGTTTCTTAAAAAATTATTAAAAATTGAAATTTACAATTAATATTAGAGTTTTTTAGAAATTTATTAGTTTAGAGATGTACTATGTTTAGGTTTTCAAATCAAAAAAATTACTATGTGCTTTTTTGAAATAGAACTCTCAATTAATTTCATATTCAATTTGATAAGTGACAGATCCCTAATTCAAAATATTTGGCTAAAGAAACCACCATGAATTGAGCATCGAATATGGGTTAATAAAAGAAAAAGTGAATATTATTTAAAAAATTAGTATAACAATCTAAAAAAAAAAGATAAAAATAAAACTACAAAAAAACAATTAAATTATATCACAAAAAATCTAATAGAGTTAGAAACCTTATAGAGCCAGAAACCTTAGAGAGCCAAAAAAGAGCGGAAAAAACTACCCTTCTCTTATTATATATATAGATTAATATATAAATGAAGATAATTAAGTATTGACATCTTTTGTACCACGATTTTATCCATTTTCAAATTAATTAAAATGTGATGCCTATCCCATCTTATTTTTTGCCTTCGGTCTCCATATTAATTAGATTTGGAAATTTATTCACTTATTGTAAGAGAAATGTTGCTTCTTTCTATAAATATCTCCATATTTGATATCGCTTCAATTGAACTTTGTGATATTCGAAAATTTAGATTTAGTGTAAAATGCGTTACCTAGAGTTGGTAATGACTTAATAAGTTGAATCTAAATGCAACAAATTCATGATCTATTATTTGAATTGGAATTTGTTATATGTTATGGCTAACTTTAATTATAGAGATAAGAAATTTAAATTTTATAATATTGTATATTTATTGCTAAACTTATATTTTCAGATATATTGAATGATGGTAATAAATTTTTCCCATTATTACATATGTATGAGAGATTACATGTAAGAATATAGATTGCTTTTTGAACAATCCAGAACTTCACGATTACTAAGTACATTTGACTCTTATTGATTCAATTAACATATGCTTGTATTTTTATATTTTCTATTGAGGTGCAGATGTTGCAAATTTATTATGCAATAATATAGTAATAAATTTTAATAATTTTTTACCCATGCAATATACTGGTGGTTTAACTAGTATCACTACTGAAAAACAGGCTTTCACCGACAAAAAAATCCATCACTAAAGGTGGAATTTCCGTCGGAAATGAACTTTTCTAATGAAAAACTGGCCGTCGAAATTTCCGTCTGTGAAGCCCTGCTCGGTAATACTTACCAACGGAAATTGAATCCGTCGGATTTTGAATTTCCTACAGACCGAAATCTGTCGGAAATTTCCGACGGATTTTCCAATGGACTTCGGTCCGTCGGAAACTTTTGACGGACATAAAAAAATAATAAATGAAAAATATTTTCCAACCCGACTTGTGAACCACAACCCGTGAATTGCAACCCGCGGGTTGACCCGCAACCAACCAACCAACCAATCCGCGCGCCAACCCGTTGGTAATTCCTTTCAATATGAAATGGATGAGACTCAAACCTTAGACTTGGGGATTGGGGCGTAAGTTCTCAACTACTAGGCTATTGTGGATTCTTGTTAATATGTTGACAAAAATATATATAAAGTATCTTGGAGTTAAAATGATTAATTTTCTTTTTTAAGCACTGGACTTTATATATATTTATTATTTCATTAAACTTTATTATATTAAATATGTTATTTATGCTCTAAATTTATTTGACTTGTGCCATTAATGTAATATTTTGCCCATAGTTTTCTATATTATGTATACAACATTGTTAATTAAAACTAAAAATAATAAAAGAGATTTTACTAAAATTTATTAGATTCTATTTGCCAGAATGTGATTTAAATATTAACCACAAAATAACCGATGAAAGATTAAATTTTTTTGTTTAATATTTTTTCATTAGGTAAAACCATATTAGCATTAAAATTTATTTCATATTATATATATATATATATTACAAATGAATTGCCGAATATTAAAAGAGTATATGGAATCGACTTTTTCAAAAGAAAAGTGTATGAGCCATATATGCGAATGGGGTAGAAGGAAATGATTAAATATGTTTGTTGTTGATTGTTTTTGCTCTTTTTTTTCTCGCTTTATTATGTACTTTTAATTACGGATACCAAAACATAAATCATTTTCTATTTTACATCTAAGGGTTATTGATTGTTAATAAGACTTTTAATTTTTTGTAACGTTTCAAAATTTTGAGCAAAATTTTACTTGCTATATATCAGCTAACTTACCTTCTAGTTTGAAAAAAAAAATTAAAATATCTTCTGTATATTTTTCACAGCTTAAAAGTTAATGTGTATTTATTGTAGAACATCGTGCATATTAAAATATATTAATAAAGTAATTAGATGAATTATTATCGTAATTAATAAATAAAACTTATCTCAAACTTATTGAAGAAAGTTTTAATTAAAAATATTTGGTATAATAAAGAAAGAAAAATTTCAAGATTTTATAAAGGAGAATTAAAATATATTTTTAAGTATATTTCCGAATGAAATAGATACTTTCCTTCTGAAATTTCCGACGAATCTTCAAGCCAGTTGGAATTTCCATCTGAAATTTCCGACAGTTTATCATTTCTGTGGGAAATTTCTGACGGAAATTTTGTACCGTCGAAAATTTCCGACAGCTTACATTTCCGTTGGAATTTTTCCGACGACAAATTGCTTGCCGTCATAAAGTTCCGACGGCCAAGTGGAGTCCGTCGGACATTTCTGTCAAAAACTTCATTCATCAGAAATTTCCAAAGGCACAGTACTTCAGTCGGAAATTTCTGACCGATATTCATCTGTCGGAAAAATTTCGTCAGTGGTACTCTATTTTCTTGTAGTGTATGTCAATTATTCCAACATTTATGCTTATTTAAAATTATATTTTATATTTTATATCAAAATTTTATTACTATTAATTTATTCTATTCATTTTCAAAAAATATATATATATTCTATATATATTTTAAGCGTAATTCTACTTGTCCATAATAGTCATGTAGAATAGTTGTCCAAAGTGATTATATCACCACCACAAAATATTGTTATCCCACCACGTTTTAAATACACCACAAATAAAATAAATTTTAATGCCTCACCATATGAATTTGACAAATTTAACCCTAATAATTGTTTTAAAAATTGTACCTTATTCTGTTTCAAAAAAAGTTGTACCTTATTCGACAAATTTATCCATGCATAACGTATCAAAAACAAGTTAAGACAAATTTTAGAAATGTTCAATCTGACCACCACAACTGAACAGTACAAGATATACATTATACTAATTTTTTGCTAATTTCTACCATTCTAAAGAAACATGATATCAACCTGTAATCTTCTTCATTTTGAATTCAAAGCGTAATTCTACTTGTCCATAATAGTCATGTAGAATAGTTGTTCAAAGTAATTATATCACTTCCACAAAATATTGTTATCCCACCACATTTTAAATACACCACAAATAAAATAAATTTTAATGCCTCACCCCATGAATTTGACAAATATAACCCTAATAATTGTTTTAAAAATTGCACCTTATTCCGTTTAAAAAAAAAATTGTACCTTATTCGACAAATTTATCCATGCATCACGTATCAAAAACAAGTTAAGACAAATTTTAGAAATGTTCAATCTGACCACCACAACCGAACACTACAAGATATACATTATACTAATTTTTTGCTAATTTTTACCATTCTAAAAAACCTGATATCAACCTATAATCTTCTTCATTTTGAATTCAAAGTCTTGTTAAGACCTTATTCAAGGGCCCAATTTTCCAATGTAATTCCTTAAACTTTTTTTCTGGGGGAAGTTTCATGATTCCCCCTACCCAATTCAGATCGGAAGAGCATTAGCTTTTCCTAATTATATATATAAATTATTAGATATTGTTATTAATTTGTTAATCTATTTATTAATATTATTATTACTTATATTTGCTAATTATTATTATTATTATTATTATTATTATTATTATAATAAAAGAATATAACCCAAATCGGCCGCCAACCAAAATTCAAAACCCTCAGCCCCAACTCCGCGTCCGTCGTCCTCGTCCACCGCCAACTCCTACCGCTGTCGTCACCATCGCCGACCCCACTCTCACCGGCAACACCGTAATCCTTTATTCCAGTAATATCGTCAACTACAAAACTCTGAATAAAAACGCTAGAGTGATTATTCTTCAAGTCCAATCTGGATTGGTTGCCGACATGTTTGTGGTGGAGGAATTGTAGCACCTCCTTTGAAGATCCAGAAATATAGGCTGTAAATAAATTGTTTCCATTTTCTTTTCTTTTCATTTTTCTTTTTTTTTTTTTCCTGTTGTTGAATGTGGTTTGGTGTTATTGGATATGGCATTGACCATGATTGCAGCGGTCGGCGGTGATATTGTTGGCTGATTCTTAGGCGATGACGGTAACAATTGTTAGACGGCTGCACTTTGATGTGAAGTAAAAATATAAATTCTAGTAAACTTTTATGGGATTTTGGCGGTGGTGGTCGTTAGGTGACAGTGGTGGTGGCGACAATGTAAGGTGATTGTGGAGGTGGGGTGATGGTGGTGGTGGGAAAAGTTGTTACTCAGGTGTTGATTTTCTTGTTACCCAGCGTTGATGATGGTATTTGACTTTGTTATTATGGACGGTGATGGCAGTCTTAGGTAACAGTGTTAGTGATTTATGACATTCGTTACTATAGTATTTGTTATTACAATATTTGTTACTCTGTCCGATTATAAAGAGTTAACTTCTCTTTTATGGAGTGAAAAAGTGTCATATGAGCTCCTGTTATTAAGGGATCAACAGAAGCTCATGTGACATTTTTCTACTCTATAAAGAAGATATTAGTTCTCTTTAAAAATTTTCATTTGTTACTACTTTCTTTTGTTACTAAGTGACAGCGATTGCCGGATGTGACGTAGTGATGCAATGACGGGTCGTTGTCACTTTGTGTTGTTGCAACAACATATTGTTACTACAGTATTTGTTACTGTTTTCTTTTGTTACTATATGACAGCAATTGCCAGTTGTGACGCAGTGGTCCGATGGCGGGTTTTATTTTATGTTGTCGTAATGGTATTTTGTTACTATATATGTGGTGCATGGTCCTCGGTGTGTTGTAACAGGTTGTTACTATGGGTCAGATGGTTTGTGAAAAAGTGGTCGCGCACCGGTGTTGTTACTTTGCGGTGTTGTTCCGGTATTATTTAAAAACTTGTCCGAAGTAAATTGTTAATTTCAAAATAAATAAATAAATAAATTGTAAATAACTAGTATAAATCATTTTCTAAAATTAGTGACAAAATAACAATTTATAAAAATCTAGAAATCAAATTTTGACAAAATAATAATGGACAAAAATCTAGAAATATATATATTTTTGCCACTAGTTCACACTTTTAGGTGTATTTTTACAAATAGTTTCAATTGAGTACCTATTTGTCTTAACATCCCATGTTAAGACCTTTGTAAAATACCTTGGTACAAAACCATGTGACCATATTGCAGCGGTCCATGGCACATATATAGTTATATATATATATATATATAGATGCCGAGGAATCTTTCATTATGAATACTTGGGCATAACCAATTGGGTCAATAAACAAAGTTTCTTGCCCTTGTTACAATGCATCATTGAATTTCATTTTATGTCGCACGTTTGTTCTTCCAGTATGATAGATTTTTCAACCAATACCAATAAAATATATTGAAATAGAAAACTTCTTCACAGTTGCTATATGCAAATTATAAAGAGTACTGGATTCTAAAACCTGTATTGCACCTTTGAATAAATTTGTCATTCTATAGAAAATACCTTCCAAGACACTCACTTCCCTTTACCAATAAAATCTAAGTTGTTCTTTTCTTCAATTTCTTTTTCTTTTTTTTTCCTTTTTAGGAAGACCAATAAAGCATGTGGTTTTTTAGGCCTCCTTGGCTTTAACTCTAAAGTTATGCTTTATGAAAAAGAGAAAAACAGAATCTAACTTATTCTTTAAAAGGAACAGCTTTAGGCAACAGATCGGAAGAGCAAAAGTTAAGATTCATTAAAATATGAACCGCATAATTATAGGCCTAGAAATAAAAACATCCCGAAAACAACCAGAATGACATGACAGGATGGCAATAAAAGTTGTGCTATTTGACAAAGGAGAGATACAAAAAGTCTAATAACTACTCAGACACATCATGATATTATTTTTCAACACATCACATTACTTTTATAATAGTGATAATTATATGGGCCACATATCTCTTTAATCTGTCAACTCTTTGTCTACTATTTTTTCCAGATAGATTTATTCTCGCAATAATAATTATAATTGAATTGGAAGGCAAAATCATATATATATATATATATATATGCACAAATATGCCAACTCATTAATTTGGATAAGGCTAATTGTATTATCACCACAATTTGGATTCTTATGTTAATAGCCTTAATTGAAATTACCTAAGTAACCGCATAAATTTCTTAACATAGATATTTTCCAAGTTCCCACTACCCCCTCGGCAAACTATATCCTCCGCCACCTCTTTGTTTCTCCTAATCTTTTGTATTTAATTAACTTCTTTCCTCCTTCCAGGATTATATTGCGGCTTGAGCCTTGAAACGCAAAGAATTAATAAAATATTATACATTGGTTGGGATTATATATGTCAATTGTCGAAGACAAAAAAACTTTTGAATCGTTTGTCTTTTTTCTACTTTGAGAACATTGGATTCTCTGTGAGTAATTAGTCCAATCATCTAAAAAAAAATAAGAAATTACATTAGAAAATTAAGCCCATGAATAAGGCCTTTGCTAGACATTAAATTCGAAATCAAGATGATTATGGGTTGATATCAGGTTTTTTTTTGGAATGGTAAAAATTAGTAAGAAATTAGTATCATATATATCCAGTGGAGTTCGGCCGCCGGATTGAGAATCTCTAAATTAGTTTTAGTTTTCTTTGAAAAGTGGTGCATGGATAAATTTGTGGACAAATGAATAAGTACATTTTTAATGCAATTGGGTTATATTTGTAAAATGCATGTGGTGTGTATTAAAAATTTATTTTATCTGTGGTGCTAATATAATTACTTTTGGTCAAACTAATCTCTACAACTATTTTGGACAATTAAAAATTATCCTTAACATATATAGAATAGAATACATTAATAACAATAAAATCTGTATATAAAATTAGAGATAAAATTTTAAATAAGTACGTATAAATTGATGTAGATTAACTTGTATGTAACAAAATAGAAACAGTAGGTAAGAGACAATAAGTATATTAAATTATCTACCACATGTCTGCAAAAATAGCCCAGTTGATATTTTCACATTGCTTAAGAAAGTTCAATAAATGTTATTGGAAAAATAACATTTAACAATATTTTTCTTGTAATTCGAATTGTAGTATAGTGGTTAAATGCTCATATTCTAGGTAATATATTCTGCGTTCGGATTACACCTACCTTTCTCCTAACAGATATAAAAGGAATATATTACTTCAACAGATATAAAAGGAATATTTTTCCTTATAAACCTATTCTTTTTTTTTTAAAGTGTAATTACAATACGCATTATGACATTGTAATTGCATATAAATATATATTCTTCTAAAACACAGCACACAGAAATCAATAATATCCCTATACAGGACTACAAGAAATCGATAGTACAAACTCCTATACATGAGACATAACAAACTACATATAAGATGTAGATAAACCCTCACATGGGGAATCGAACTTGGGAGCTCTACGTCCCAGGGCCTCAACTTTGGTCCCCTAACCAAATGTGCTAACGCCTCATTGGCTTATAAACTTCTTCTTTTATTTATTATTATACTTTAATTCTTCTAATTCACTAAGGTCCATGTTTATTAAATAGGAGTATATAAGGAAAATTAAGAAATTAATTAAAGAGAGAGAACTATATATAATTTTAGTACATTTAAAAAAGAGCAATTCTAGGGAGACATGAAAAAGAGATATTAATGGGTGACATTCTTATGTGGCACATATTTATTGGGTGATAATTACATGGCCGCTTTTTCATCATCCAATACAAGTGTGTCACATAAGAATGTCACCCATTAATGTCTCTTTTTCATGTCTCCCTAGAATTTTTGTTTAAAAAAGGAATAGTAGATTATATCTACAAGATGCATATAGAGTATTTAAATCATAGGAGTACAAAAGACGTGGATTTACCATTAAAAGCTTTCCAATGCTAAACTGCAATATATAGGTACTTAGTATGATCTCTGTATTAATAAGTATAGAATTTTAGATTATTTGAAAAAGAAAAAATTGCCACATACTATGGTAAAATCAAATAAATAATCCAAAACAATATCTATCAATTAATTCATTGATTGGCATTATTGATGTCACGTATAATCCACGTTTTTCTTTTTTCATTATCCAACTCTAGATATGAAAATTCAAAATACCCGCTTTGGATTGATTTAACACTGCAGTACTTAATATATCTGCTCGAATTACCTAGTATTTTATGTTGGAAAATGGCATTAAAATATGAATAGCTAAATGAGAAATTGTGTCATTATAAAGAGAAGCTTTGTTGACTGCTTTAACTACTGCTCCATCCATCACACAAATATATTCCCTTTCTATTTTTCACATAGATTAAGAAAACTTAATTAATGTTATTAGACATGTCAAATTTTAGAATGTATTTCACAATATCCGCTTTATTCATTTAATATTTCACTCTATATTTTCATTGTTGTTATTATCATGAACAATAAATAAATAAAGGTGTTTCAGAAAACAAAAAAGTTAAATAAAGAAGAATATAAAAGGAATATGGGAATATTTTTGTAGGATGGATGGAGTAATTAATTACTAGTGGTTTCGAATTGTGATGTAATTATTAGATACTCACATTTTCAGACATGATACTTGAGTTCAAACCACACGTGATCAATTGTGATATTTTAAATTTGTAACAATAAATTACTCCCTCCGCCTTGCAAATATGTTTCCCTATTCTTTTCCATCCGTTTTAAATCATATTCTCCTTCCCTTATTAGATGTTTAATAAATAAAGATCTATGTGAAAAATAAAAGGAGAGTACCATTGCGGATGGACTAATTATGAAACATTAGTTATTTCACCCGTGCGTTGCACAGGATAATAATACTATATAATATAATCAACTCAAGAGGATTAAAGATGATTATATAAAAAAAGATTTACGTTATATTATTGTTTATGTGTTTATAAAGAAAAACAATTTATGTGCTACCCATTAATGAAGATAAAAAAAAATTGTCTAATTAAACTAAAGTAAAAAATTAAAAAAAAAATTTGCGAATATTGGAATCAACCTGAAAAATAATCTGACAGTGCGAGATAAAGACGGATACCGTTCACAATAAATTTTTTTCAATGTGCTCTTCCGATCTTAAAATAATAAACTTTTTGGAAACTCAAGTCCCATAAGTTAAGATTCTATTATACATAGAACTTCTCCAAAGAACTTAAAATAGGCATAAATATTTAATTATTTTCACTAATTAACCAATGTGAGATTCCCTTTCTATACACAAAGTATCATTTTCAATGACCATTAAACTATAATATTTGATCGTTTTCATGTGTATAACGAAGAACAATGTAGGTACTACTCATAATACAATATTTTCATTAATAAAGATAAAAAATCGTTCAAACAAACTAAGGAAAACATTGAAAATAATTTCCAAATACTAGAATTAATCTAAAAAACAATCCGACGGTGTGAGATACAGATTCACCGGTTCATAATTAATTTTTTTTGCACTAATAATCCATTAAAATTTTGAATTTTTTGAAAGCTTAAAGCCAATAAGCCAAGGTCTCATTAAGCCACTTCTCTAAGTAGCTTAATATATGCATAGATTCTCAATTCTTTTTACTAACGTGTGATTGACTCTCTATGCTCAATGTCATATTTTCAATGCCTCTTAGAAGAAAAGTAAAATTTCAACAATTTTTAAACATTAAGAATAAAAAATTATAAAATCAAACATTCTTTTTCTACATTATTTTTGATAAAAATTAATTTATTTCAATTATTTAATGAAAACCGATCAACAATTATAGCTTTTCCAGTTTGATGGCAGGTTTGGTTCTCTAAACATACAAATAATGGAATTAATTTGGAAAGCAATTTGACAGTGTGAGATACAAACGGATACGGTTAACCAATTCACAATAAACTTTTTTTAAACAACAATCCATTAAAATTTTAAACTTTTTGGAAACTCAAGGCCCATAAGTAAGGTCATATTCTGCATAACACTTATCCAAGTAATTTAATATAGACATACATCCTCGATTTTTTCACTATTTAACCAATGTGGAATTTTGTTTCTACACCAAAAGTTGCATTTTCAGTGACTCTTATGTGACCCATAAATTATAATATTTGATTATTTACATGTGTGTAATAAAAAACAATATAGGTGTTAACCATAATACAATATTTTTCATTAATGAAGATAGAAAATTTTCTAAAAAAACTAAGGAAAATATTAAAGAAAATATGTGAATATTGAAGTCAATCTAAAAAACAATCCGATGATGTGAGATAAAGACTATTACGGTTCACTAGTTAATAATAAACTTTTTTCATTAATAATCCATTAAAATTTTAAACTTTTTGGGAGCTCAGGGCCGATAAGCAAAGACCCTATTAAGTATAACCCTTCACGAAGTAGTTTAATATAGGCATATATTCTCAATTCTTTTGACTAAATTATCAATGTGGGATTTATTTTCTATACCCAAAGTCACATTTTCAATGGCTCTTAAAAAAGGAATAAAATTTTAACTTTTTTTTTTCAACATAAAGATAAAAAATTATAAAATCAAATTATTTTAAATAAAAATTAATTTGTTCCAATTGTTTAGTAAAAACCAGTCCGTTGACCTTAAACCTTTTCTGAACATTTGCGAATACTGGAATCAGTTCAGAAAACAATCTGAAGGTATCAGATAAAGATGAATACGGTTAATTGGTTTATAATAAACTTTTTTCAATAACGCTTCATTAAATTTTGAACTTTTTGAAAACTTAAAGCCCATAAGTTAAGACCCTATTATGTATAATACTTATCCAAGTAATTTAATATAGGTATATATATCATCAATTCTTTTTATTAATTAACCAATGTGGGATCTCCTTTTTATACGTTTACGTGTGTGTAATGAAAAAAATATAGTTGATACCCATAATGCAATATCTTTCATTAAGAAGATAAAAATATTGTCTAAAAAATTTAAGGAGAACGTTGAAGAAAATATATAAATATTGGAATCATTCAGAAAAACAATTTCACAATATGTGACAAAAAAGTTAGTTCACAATAAACTTTTTTCATTAATGATCTATTAAAATTTTAAACTTTTTAGAAGCTCAAGACCCATGACCTAAGGCCATATTATGCCCCTTCTCTATGTAGTTTAATATGGGCATACATCCTCAATTCTTTTTAGTAAATAACCAATGTAAGATTCCCTTTCTATAGCCAAAGTCATATTTTTTTTGGCTCTTTAAAAAAAATAAATTTTCAGCCCTTTTTTAAATGGTAAAGATAAAAAATTATGACATCGAATGTTCTTTTCCTACATTAGTTTATTTAATTAAAATCGGTCCGATAACTTTAAACCGTTAGCTTTTCTGGATTTTTCATTATTTACAAATACTGAAATCAATCTGAAAAACTATCTGACGGTGTGAGATGAAAAACATACAGTTAACCAGTACATAATAAATTTTTTAATTAACAATTAATTAAAATTTTGAATTTCTTGGAAACTCATGGCCCATATACAAACATTCTATTATGTAAAAACCTTTTTTAGTAGCTTAATATAAGTGTGCATTCTCAATTTTTTTAGTTAAATAACCAATATGGGATTCCCTTTCTATGGCTAAAGTCATATTTTCAATAGATTCTAAAATAGGAATAAAATTTCAGTGTTATTTTAGGTACAAATTAATTATGTTTTTAATTATTTAACTAAAATTAGTCCATTGAGCTTGAACTGTTAGTTTTTCTGATTTGATGGCAGGTCTGATTTTCTAAACGTTGGCGAATATTGAAACCAATCTAGAACCAATCTGACGGTTTGAGATAAATCAAAACTAAAAATTAAGAAAATCGATAATAAAACTGCTCAAGATAATGAGTAGAAAATGTTTTTACATAAAATGAGGTTTAGTAGAGGAAGAGAAGGAAATTGTGGATAAAGAAAGAAAGATATTTTTAGATAAAATAAAATCTAATTGGTGATTAAGATTAAAAATTAGAAAATGTGGTGATAATAATAATAAACTAAATCAAATATATCTATATAAATAATAAAAAAAGGAAACAAAAGATAAAAATGGAAGTGAAAGACAAGAAATGAAATATATATAAATTCGTAATAAATTAAAAAGATAAATAAAATTAAAAACTAGAATGAATTTGAATGGCCAAGATTTATAGATAAAATCAATGGCCATGATGAATTTCCCAGATTTAGAAACTGAAATGGGCGGGAAAAAATAAAGGGGAAATTATCCTCTCTTTATGTGTGTGTATATAGATAGATAGATAGATAGATATAGATTAATAGGCCTATTAAATTTATAAACGGAAATTAATTTTCAGACATTTACGTCCCTATATATATATCTACAATTTTAAAAGAGAAGAATGAGGCTTTACTGTTCATAAGGCGTCATTATGAGGTCATGCTAAGGTGTATGTCATTATTTATGTTCTCATTGCTTGAATTGTTTCCCTTTCAAATTGGTTAAGCCGTAAAAGCAGGGCGAAAAGGCCAAAAAAAAAAAAAATATATATATATATATATATATTCTTTCCACCTGTCCCAAAGGAAACGGCTATGTTGTTTTCTACATGAGAGCATCTATAGCGATGTAAGTGTTGGGTGAGTTCAATCCTGATTAATACTCAATTTAAATACAAGTTAAAAGTTAGAGGATGAATGCTGCAATTTCATTAATTGTAATTAACCTTGTAAGTGATTTGGGATGCATGAATTCCTAGGCGGAATTGGAATTGGGGTTATAAATTATGGGTTTCTTCTGGCGTAAATTATGGGTTTCTTCTGGCGCAGGGCACACACAAAAATCAGAGAGTACCACATACATATACGCACGGGAATCGAAGAGAATTTAGAGGAATAATTCACATGTGTCGTCTACGGTTTTAAACGGAATTTCGATAACAATTCAGTGTTCATCTTCTTCAAAGCGGTAGATTTCTTCAAGTTAATTCTTGGAATGAGTTAGGTGATATTATTCGTCATCTTTTGTAGTTGATTATTGGGTTCCATCTATTATTAGATGAGTTATTTGTAGTGCTACGAATATTGTTCTTGACGGTATTGCGCGCTTGTGGTAGTGTGTGGTTAACTATTGATTTAAGACAAGAATTTTGAGAAAATAAACATTGTATTCCCATTATTATTTAGTGATAGTGGAGTTGTCCGCTTGTCTCGTCGATTTTCCCTTCTCATTGAAGGGTTTTATAATGTTAAATAATTCCTGGTGTTATTTACGTTTCCGCATGTATATTATTATTTGATATATCGATTGACTATTTTAATCACACGGGTTTAGGGAAATTGATTAAATTCCCAATAGTAAGATGAATTGCTTTTTTTGTGGCTAGAATTATTGAAATTGGTATAAGCCATATCCAATAGTCATGTGAATTACATAAAATAAAGTACACTTGTCAACATATAAGTAGTTAATATAGTAGTGGGGAAGAGCAAGAAAGAAAAAATAGGAGAGTTGATATATATAAACACTGTTTATGACATTGTTTACATATACACATTATAGTAGACAATGTATACTTTTTTTTTTACTACCACATCACTTTTTTAAATGATGTAGTAGAAAAATTTCTCCAATGGATATTCCATTGGAGATGCAAAAGAACAAATTTTGGTCGATTGGGTTTTCATGTTTTTGAGAGGTTACATCTTTTACGTTTTTAAATTAATTGCATAATTTGTTAAATTTTGTGAACCCATTTATTTACAGTTTTCTAACGGGTATGTTGCAATGAAATTTATTTTTATTTGACTCGTACCCCTTGATAAAATATACTATTATAGTGAATAATTATATTATTTTAATAAATAATTAAATCATTCAAATATTATTTTAATAAATAATTCTTTGGAAGGTATACAAAATTTCAAAATGGCTCTATCTTTGCAGAAAAAGCACTTGTAAATTTCTAAGTGCTGCATATAAGTTAAATAAATATTATTTTAAAATTTGGGATACTAACTATTTAATTATAATCAAAAGAAGTAATTTACCAACCAATTTATACATATTATTTGAAATTTAGTTGAATTTAATTGACAGAATGGATATAGAAAAAATAAGAGTTTTTGAAAAAAGTGTCATACGTAATAAAAATTTTTTGTCTTTTATAATTGTAAAGATGTGTATGTGTAGGTTATATTCATTTTGTCCAAACAAATAAATTCAACAAAAAAAGTAAAAAAAAAAGATGGCAAAAAAAAAAAAAAAGAAATCAAAATTTAATAGAATGTAAATTGACATAATATATAGAATAAAAAATAACTTTATAGAAAATAAGACTTTAAAAAAAGTGCCATGAGTAGTAAAATGTACTTTGATCTTTTATAATGAAAATATTTAATCTTTTATAATGAAAATGTTCAAAAACCTATCTTTTTACAATTTTACATAAATTCTGATACAATACAAACTCACTAGGATTCAAGAGTTAAAATTAAAAGCCTTTAGAATAAAGAATAACAAAAAAAAAAAAAATTGGAATCTATAGAATGGAGGAATTTAGAGACTCAAAGTTATTAAACACAGAAAAATTGGAGCACAAGAAATACTAGAGTTAAGAATGAACTGGAAAGTGCATTGATTCGTTGTGCAACCCGCCTACTCATCAAAATACCACGTTGGAAAGATTGAAATTCACAATAATAAGTTGGAACTTAAACACTACAACTTTCGGCAAAGCAAGAAAGATAGTACAATAATAGCTCAAAATTAAGTTTTTTCTTTTTTTTTTCTTTTTTCTTTTTAATTTGAGAGTGTGAATAATGAACTTGGAAGGACAGTACACGAAGAGAGAAAGGAGATTTTTTTTAGCCAATTACCTGGACTTAGAGTTGAGAGAAAAGAGATCATTACTGACTGGATGCAAAGTGGGAATTCATAAATCAAAATTGTTATATTAAATAAACAAAAGATCATGAGAAAAATGTGTACAGAGGCCTACATTTGCCTACATTTGCCTTCATCATTGGCTATAATGCTACATTACTATCTTTTTTGGAAGTAAAGAGACGGATCATGAAAATTTCTAAAGAGAGCTAGCCTCTCCTTTATGGAGTGGAAAAGTAACACATAGCCCCCTGTCTATTTTGTGTATTTAGCTGAAACACCAATCTTGGTATACAATGGCAAACATGTTTTCTTTTTTCCTTTTTTTGAACATCTTCATTATAAAAGACAAAAGTTTTTTGTTACTTCTCAGAGAACCTTTTTTTTTTGTTAAACTCTTATTTTTGATAAAGTTATCTTTTATTCTATATATATTATGTCAATTAAATTCAATTAAATTTTGATTTATTTTTTACCCTTCTTTTTTTATTTTTCTACTGTTTTCGTTGAGTTTATTTGTTTAGATAAAATGAATAACTATCTGATTGCAAAAAAATAAATGTCTATCTACATTCCTACACATACACATCTTTACCGTTATGAAAGATAAAAGGTTTTTGCATAACTTTCAAAGAGTTAGTTATCAAAATAATATTTGAATAATTAAACTTAATAAGAATATATAATTATTGGCTACGATAGTATATTTTACCATGGGTACAAGTCAAATAAAAAAAATTTCACCACAACGTAGTCGTTAGAAAACTATAAATAAATAGGCTTGCAAAATTTAATAAACTACGCAAGGAATTTAAAAATGTAAAAGGTGTAATTTCCTCTCAATAACATTAAAAGCCAATCGACCAAAATTCGTTTCCTTTCTTATATAGACAACCAAAATTATGCAGGCTTATTTCAAAATAATGACATTAAAAATTTTAAGTGTTCTTTCGTAATTCTTAAAATTTATTAGAAATTGACAAATTATTTTCTTCTAATTAGCATTATAACATAAATTTCATAATGACAAAAGTTTATTTGAACAAAATTAGCCTCAAAAGTATACTACATATCGTGCAAAGAACGATTCTCAACTAGTATATTTAAATGTCCCGATCCTGAGAGCCCCATCATATGATTCAATTTTATCACACTAAAAAGGTGTGAAGGGTCAATATGCCAACGTATTATAGGCAGATGTTGAAAATTTTCCAATATTTTGATTGATATTTGCCATTGTACGTAGTTTGCAATTAATAGCAAACTAGATTCTCATCAGTGCATTAAATGGGAAGAATACCTTTCAAATTATTTAAAAAATAAATAATATGAAACTTTATAAGTTTTTTGGCCTTTTGAAGGGAAATTAATGAAATACATGCATATTGAGCTTATAATGTATTTAGAATTTGCATACCAAGCTTTAAGAAATTACAATTCACATATTACATTTCATTTACTATTAATAAAATACTTCCATGGGAGAAAAAGTTAAAAAAAAAATTACTTATTTAGATGAAATTACTCTTATTTGTAACAAACAAATCACATTACGGACATTATATTAGGATATATGGCAAAACCCAAATGAAATTAACGAAATACATATTGAGCTTATAATGTAATTAGAATTTGCATACCATTCTTTAAGAAATTACAATTCACATATTACATTTTACTTACTATTAATAAAATACTTTCATGGAAGAAAAAGTTAAAAAAAAAATTACTTATTTAGATGACATTACTCTTATTTGTAACAAACAAATCACACACTACGGACATTATGTTAGGATATATGGCAAAACCCAAATGAAGCAAGGTACTTCTTTTTATCTGATTCCTTATTTATCTAACTAAGATAATACTATCTATACAATAATAATATTCGGTGCTGCAACTTGTGCCATGTAGATTGAGATTGATGGGAATTTAGGGTATCTAACATCCGTAGCTAGGACATATGGAGATTATCTTGGACATGAGGTGATCACATCTCTGTCATTCATAACTAACCTTACCACATATGGACCATTTGGAACTTCTACCAACGGCTCTTTTTTCTCCATACCAATTCTCCACATATGACGCTAACGGCATATTTGTTAAACCAGAGACGACAGTTTAAAATATCAATCCATAGAAATAAATACGTCAATGCATGCTTTCTTTCATTCTTTGTTCATGATATTGTATGCTCTAAGCGCTCTTCTGTTTGCTATGATAATGTATGGATATGAATGTGTTTCTTCGTGTCGTTTACGAGGGCTTTCATATCTAGCTCTCTGATTTCGTAAGTTTTAATTAGTTGATATTTCGTCCGTTGTATCGTGCATCAATATTGTGACTTTGAATAAAGGAAACCCTCAGTGGTTAAAATCACTTTACTTAACATTTGATTTTCTTTTGAACTGATAAGTATTTGATTTTGTGCGTAGATAGATTTGATCAGTCAGCGTGATTACTTAATCTTTTAGATAATCAAAGTGGAGAGAATCATTCTTGCGGTCTCTATGGCCTTGGGGTTCCATCATAAAAGGTAACCTTCGAAAGGGAATATAACTCAATTGCTTTATATATTGGTTGTTTAATTGTAGTATTTTAATGTTGGATCTATCCCTTAACATAGCCTATCAAGATTGTGAATCGTTAAAGCAGACCAATCTTGAAGATTTGTATAATCACTTGAGTTTTAGCTGGACCGAATTGGAAACTTCCCTGCCCCAAGGCTTGAAACGGCAACCAAGAGGGGCTGGGCGGAGGGAGACGCTGCTGGAAATGGCAGTTAAAATTGCTGCCATTTCCTACAGCCTTTTTTTGGGGGGGGGAGTCCCCCCTTCTCATTTTTCATTTTTTTAAAAATCTTTTTTAACACTAAAATATTTATTATTTTGTATTTTATCATAATACCCCCAACTTAATAGAACAATAAAACGGTTTCTATCACAGGGATCTTAAGTGTAACGCTTTTGAAAAGTTGAAGATGCCTGAAAGTAAAATTAAAGGTTGAGAATGTAATCGATAATAACTTGAAAAGTTGAGGATGTCAAGTGTAATTAACCCATTAAAATAATAAAAAATTTTAAAAAGCTTAAATATTCCTGTTCTGGCAGCACAAAAGGATTCACCCCTTTTTAAACTTTTTTTTATTTTTATTTATTTTTAAATATTTTATTTTTAAAATAAAAAAGTTAAGGGTACAACCATCATTTTTTTAAAAAATTGATAGAATAGTGACAAAAAGAACTTATTGTACTAATTTATGAAAGGTTATGGACCCACAAAAGTGAATAAAAAGGTTGGAGACCCAACCGATTCTTAACTAAAAGGTTGTGGACGTTTTGTGAGATTAATCATAAGTAACGCATATGACTGTATGAGGGCTGTACTTCAACTATTTATGGTTTTTGGAAATTAAAGTGTCTGATATGAAAGTAGCGACTTTATTTATCAACACTAGTGTTTCAGAAAGTACGTATAAATCGTTGTGAAGTGACAATGCCAATATTCAAGTTTTTGCAAGTTTAACTTTGTCAAAGAGTCGATTAAGCCGATGTGTGAAACTGCCTAGACTAAGAGCTTCGCACCTAAGCATCACATAAGTAAGTCAGAAATGGGTTCTTTAATAACAGAATTCAAAGAAATGGGTATTCTAATAACAGAATTCAAAACAACGATAGACTTGATCAAACTGTATTCACAGGTTTAACAAGTCAAATTACGTAAAATAGCCTAGTTATAGAGTCGCCATTTGCAATGTTAACAAATCATGGTAGTATCAAATTACTGTGATCTTTGAGTCGTCATTAAGAATCTTGGATTGAGTCATAATCAATTTTCGTGGGACATATTGCTTTTTTTTCACTGCATGGTTGCCGAAGGTTTCCTCCTTTTTTCCCAAATTATAAATTAGTCAAATTAATTTCAACACACATTTCGTTAGACCCATAACTTTTATCCTTTTCTAACCATGCATTTCCAACCTATAATCTAACAATACCGACCATTGGCTTCTACATAATAGTTTACAAGGATCTTTAGATTAATCCATGAACATGCAATTATTATTATTTTATCTTTTTTTTTTCTTTTAATGTCTAAGAAAGAGAATGGATCGTGAATAGGAGCACATGATGTGCACAATGTTATCAACGTCATCTGCCATACAGTGGCGACTCCAGGAATTTAGGTCACGGGGGCTGTAAATTAATAAAGTCGATACATTTGTAAATTCTAAAAGTCACAAAATAAAAACCCAATTTTTTTTTTTTGGGCACAAAAAAAAAAAAAAACCACAATTTATCAATAATCTAACAAAAAACATGGAGTCTAAATCATTGAATGACTCAAATATAATTTAATACTTTTTCCACTAAGGCAAAATAATGCAAAACAACTCGTAAACCCATGAAGCCACAAGACAACCAAAATTCAAATAAATAGCCGGTAAGGCTTGAAAAAATTCACTAATTTACCAACAATGGTTAACTAAGGAGAAAAGAACCCGTACAAAATGCCAAAAAGTAAATATTAACTACACAATCTAACATTTTAACAATAGTAAATCACTAAATCTGTAAATTTAAAATATCCATAAATTTATCTTCATACTTAAATAACAAAAGCATTGGACCTGGGAGTGGAAAAGTCACTGCATTGAAATCATGCAATCTGGATTATTCATTGTTGGGCTAGACTATAAACTTTTTTGTTGGGCTTGTTTGAAACACGGGTTGCAGAAGTTTAAACGGGCCGAATTATTTAATTAAAAAAGGGTTATTTACACAAAAAGGTCTCTTTTCGATGTGTCTTGGGAAAATACCCTCAAATTGAAAGTAATTTCAAAAATACCACTTTCTATTTCGAAATTACCCAAAACTAATTTTAATTAAAATTTAATTCTTTACTAATTATTATTTTTTATAAATTATAATTATAATAATTATAATAATATATTAAAAGTAAAAGAATTTTTCAATAAAAAATAATATCTTTATGTACCGTTAATAACACTTTCAACTCCGAGCCACCACCAACTGCTGACGCCGTCACACCGCACCACAAACAAACTAACAATGTTACCTTTAGGAAAGCAAATGTTACCACCCGGAAATACAGCATGTTAACAAATAATAAAAAATGAGATAGTAACAACCTCGATAAATGGTAATAAAATGATAAAAGATATGAAAATAAAACAAAAAAAAAGAAAAGAAAAATAAAACAGATGATGGTAACAACCGCAATAAATGGTAACATAGGAAAACTTAAAAAAAAAAAAAACTCAGAAGATAATGACAACCTCGATTAATGATCAAATATGAAAATAAATAAAAAAGAAATCAAGGGAAAGATGGTAACAAGCCAGAAAGATAGTAAAAATAATGGAATGGGGTATAATTGAAAATAATTTGATATCATAGTGTAAAAAAGATATGAGATCGGAAGAGCACACGTCAAATCTTTAATTTCCTATTAAAAAAGGGATTACATAGCATCTGAGCCAGGAGTTACCCAGGCTGCAGCCCGCCATAGCCCACCCCTAAATCCGCCTCTGCCGCCATATGCGAGTGCACCCAGATTCCTCTCCAGAAATCCTCTGGATCTCTAAACACATCCTCCCCACTAAAACTTCTAATAAAACTTCTACTGCCATGGATACTACTATCACACAAACATCTTGAGTGGTCCAATCAAATCGGATCACTGATGTTGGTGCAGCTACACTTAATACCCTCACGAATTCAACACAAAAGAAATAGATTCAACTCCTAAAAAAACCACTCGTTTTTTTCTTATTCAAGAGTGATCGAACCTAGAATGCCTGAAGACAAACATAAATAGACTATCCAAGTGGGCTACTGACTTACAAAGGGCTGGACACACAATAATTTCAAAACAATCAAAACGTAAAATATACATATATCTATCTATATATATATATATGTATGTATACTATCTAAAAGAGAATAACTTGGAGAAACATTTTTGGACGATCCTACCATCACTTAGTTTAATTTCATATTCGCCCCCTTGCAATTATTAATTATTTTTTAAATTTTATATTTGGTTTTTTATTATTAAATCATGCGTTTATAAACATTTAATTAGCAATTAGTAAATTGAATTAAATCATAGATTCATAATGAAGAGTAACATTGCATTCATATGAGTTAAATGGCTAAACAATTTGTGAATGGAAATATTTTATTTGGCTAGAGAAATAAATCATTCATTTGAGTAATCATGCATTCATAAAAATGTTTTATTTAGTTAAACAAATACACAAACTTCCATTCATATGGGTTAAATGGCTAAACAATTTATGAATAAAAATGTTTTATTTAGCTAAACAAACACACACACACACACACACACACTATACACTATACTATGTATAAAAGATCATAACTTGGAGAAATATTTTTTGACGACAATACCCTCATTCATATTTCATAATTACATTTTTTTCTTTAATTATATTATTTTTTATAATTAAACATAAATTAGTATTTAATAGCATATCGTGACATATAATGTTTTGTTGTCTCCTCAAATTCCAGCTTTGGAATCCTCCCGAACATCTAATATTTTATTTTATTTAATTTTTGCATCAAATGGTATTCAATTACAAATTAAAATGTCATCAATCAATCTGATCTACTTGTATTTTAATCATATTTTTCTGAGAAGAAAGTATGTAATTTTTTATTAAACTGACGTGCGAAAACAATCTTTCGCGATAAAATTTCCATCTAAAACATTTTCTTCTTATCAATACAGCTTTTGATTCTCTTTTTGGGTTTTAGTGGACTTTTTAGTATACGTTTGATAAGATAAAAGAATATGATTTAACTAAGATAGTTGAGTGTTCATTTTTTCTCTACAATTTAAAGAACTAATATTTAGACAAAAGATATCTCGAGATGACATTATGGAAATATCAAACAGGTGCAACGCACGTGTCACATACTAATACACATAAAAGCAAAGTCGTCGCCATTTTTACTTTTCCTGCTCTTTCTCACTTGCTAAAACTGGTATCCATTTTGACCATTTAATATTTCTCCTAAATATCTTTGTCCTTCGAATTTTTCATAATTAATAGACTTTGTTTTATTTTATTAATTAGATATATTTGACAACATTAATATTTCCATAATTATCTTCTTAACTAGTAAAAAACAGGCTTTTAATGACAGAAAAATCCGTCGCTAAAGGTAGAATTTCTGTCGGAAATGATCTTTTCCTATAGGCCATCGGAATTTCCGTCTATGAAGCCCCTGCTAGGTAATACTTACCGAGGGGTTTTGGGTTCGTCTGAAATTTTTGATGGACATAAAAAAAAATAATAAATAAAAAAAATATTTTCCAACCCGACCCGTGAACCGCCAACCCGCGCATAAGCCAGCTGAACTGTGCGCAACCCGCAAATAATTCCTTTCAATTTGCAATGGGGGATGCTCGAACCTGAACCTTAGACCTAGGGGTTGGGGAGTTAGTTCTCAACCACCAGGTTATTGTGTATTCGTGTTATTGTGTTGGCAAAAAATATATATAAAGTATCTTCTAGTCATTTTGTTATTTTAATAATGATGAATTTTCTTTTTTAAGAATTGGACTTTATATATTATTTATTATTTCATTAAAACTTTATTATATTAATATGTCATTTATGCTCTAAATTTATTTGAGTGTGTCACTAATATAATATTTTTCCCCTAGTTTTCTATATTATATATACATTGTTAATTAAAACTAAAAATAATAAAAGAGGGTTTACTAAAATTTATTGGATTCTATTAGCTAGAATATGATTTAAACATTAATCACAAAATAACCGATGAAAGACTAAATTTTTTTTTATATTTTTTTTCATTTGGTAAAACCACATTAGCATCAAAATTTATTTCATATAATATATATTTTTACGAATGAATTGCCGAATATTATAAGAATGTATGAAATCGATTTTTTCATAAGACAAGTGTACGGGTCATATATGCGAAAGGAGCAAAAGGAAATGATTACATATGTTTGTTGTTGAATTTTTTTGCTCTTTTTTTCTAACTTTAGTTTGTGCTTTTAATTACTGATACCAAAACATAAATAATTTTCTATTTCATATCTTAGGGTTTTTAATTGTTAATAACACTTTCAATTTTTTGTAACGTTTTAAATTTAGAACAAAATTTTACTTGCTACTAATTTGAAAAACAAAAAAGTTAGCATATCTTCTGTATATTTTTCACAGTTTAAAAGTTAATGTATATTTGTTATAGAACACTGTGTATCTTAAAACATATTAATAAAGTTATTGAATGAATTATTATCATAATTAAAAAATAAAACTTATCTCAAACTTATTGAAAACAGTTTTAATTAATAATATTTAGCATAATAAAAAAAGAAAACTTTCAGGATTTTATAAAGGAGAATTAAAATATATTTTTAAGAATATATCCGACGGAAATGGATACTTTCCGTAAAAAATTTCCAACGGATTGTAATGTCAGTAGGAAATTCCGTTGGAAATTTCCAACGGTTTTGGTAAACCGTCAGAAATTTCCGATGGAAATTTCATGTCGTCAGAAATTTTGGACAGAAATTTCACATTTCCATCGGAAAGACTTGGCCGTCGGAAATTTTCAATAGAATTGATTAACCGTAGGAAATTTTCGACGGACTTTAAGTCTATCAAAAATTTCCACAGCACGACAATTCCGTCGAAAATTGACGATGGATATTCATCTGTCGGAAAAGTTCCATCGGTGATACCCTGTTTTCTAATAGTATTCTAAAATTAAATTAAATTTTCTGTCCATTTCTATCATAAATCTAGAATACATTTGCCGTCAGTCCCTCCACTTATTTTTTTTAATGGAATTTTTTGAAATTTGATTAGTAAATTTGGAATTACCAAATATTAGAGTGTGCATTGGTGTCCAAAAATATTTCTGCAACATATTCACTTTTATATAGAAAACTCCCTCCGTCCCGTAAAGATATTCCCATTTCATTTTCCATGTGGATTAAGAAAAATGTAATTTATGTCGTTGGAAATATACAATTTAATAATATATTTTCCTATTTTACCCTTTTATTTATTTAATTGTTCAATTTAGTTATTCTTTTTTATTGATTATCATGCACCATAAATAAATAAGGGTGTGTTTGAAAAGTAAAAAATTAATTAAGGAAATGAGAATATAATTTGGGACAAATAAAAAATGATATATCATTATTAGTGCCATATAGTTTTGTGGTCCTTTATGTTTAAATGCGGAGGTTATGGGTAGTCAGATATGTTTTCGACATATTTTCACGTCATGTAATTTATGGTAGTGTTGTGGTCCTTTATGTTTAAATGTAGAGGTAATAGGTAATTAGATGTGTTTTCAACTTATTTTCACATCATATAAATTTTTGCATAGTGTTGTGCCCTTTTTGTTTGCATAGGAATCTTTCAAAGTCCGTACTAGTTTCAACTTATTGTCACATGATATAATTTTATCCATTATTATTATTATTATTATTGTTGTTGTTGTTATCGTCGTGGTCATGTGCATTGGTATATGGTGTATAAATTTAGATGAATCTTTCAAAGTAGGTATTAGTAGGTTATGGGAATTGAATGAATTTTCAATTCATTTTCACGTCTTTAGTACTACATAACTTGATAAAAAAAAAAATAATGGCAATAGACCTCATTCGTGGAAAAAACAACGAGTGAAGGCAGTGCAGTGATAATTTTGAAATTATTTGTACTAGTATACACATCGGTTCCGCTGAGAAACTGACGTGTATAATGTAGCAAAACTATAGGCATCAGTTGCTAGTTAGCATCCGACGCTTATACATTAAACTCTTAGTTCATTTAACCGACGCCTAATCTTGAACTTTGACATTAGGTGTCAGTTCTTAACCGAAGCCTAATCTCATATGCTCATTTAATAGGCTCAATTAATTGCCTACCAGATTTTTGAAGTGGACCAGTGGGGCAAGGAAGGCTTATTTTCTCCTTTTGATAAAGCTTCCAGATCATCGTGCCCCGATTTTTCACTTGAATGCATGCTCTCTGTGCTTAATCTCACGGGAAGCCCGGTAGAAGGTGATGAAGGAGGAGACGAGGGCTGCGGCAATGGTGGTGGTGGAGGAGGAGATGAAGGAGGAGGTGGTGGCGGTGGTTGTATAGGCTGATTGAACTGATTATACTGCGAAGGTGGGTAAACACTGGAGAAGCTGGGCCTTGTTGTGGATATGAAGAAGATTCTGGAGGTGACAGCGGTGGCTGATACGGAAATTGCTGCTGTTGAGGTAGTGGCGCGGGTTGATTTCCCGATGGGGGATTAAAATGCTGTTGGGATGATGATCCGCAGCCAGGATTTTGATAATTTGATCTCCGATGGAATGGCCTATATGAAGCCATGTCAGATTTTTGTACAGAACTTTGCTGGGATGAAGTACAACTTTTACTGGCAGAGCTCCAGTGACGGCTAGTGTGTTTCACGAGTTTGTGATTTTAATGGCACAATTAGAAACATATTTGTGTTTGATGAAAAAAATGCCTTGCTGCCTCATAAATTTGAATTTTGAATCCCTGTGGGTTTAGTTACATTGGCTGGCAGATCTAGAGAAGAAGAAAGACAGGTAAAAAAAAAAAAAAAGAAAAAGAAAAACAATAGACATCGGTTGTAAAGGAGGAACCGAAGCCGAACGTTGACTTCAGGCTTCATTTCCTTCTTTACAACTGACACTTATTGTCTATTTTACTTATTTTCTATTTTTTTGTCAATTTTAGGCTCCAGTTTCTCTTTTACAATTGACACTTATTGTCTATTTTATTTATTTTTTCTATTTTTTAAAAATGGCTTTAGTCATCAGTTTTTGTGAAACGACCAGAGCCTATTGTTACCTTTAGGCGTCGGCCAACAACCGACTAGTATATTTTTACAATGTGCGTCGTTGACATATGCATCGCCATTAACACAGTCACATATTCATCATTACAACCGACGCCTATTGTACTTTTTTGTCGTAGTGCTTACACGTGGTTCTGTAATCACTTCAAAAATTTGTACCACACTGCTAAACGAATATAAATTTTAATCACCATCCCAACTCTGTCAAAATATCAAGAACAAGATGATAATATATATATATATATATATATTTATACATATACAACGAAAAAACAATTAAATGCATCATCAAATCAATGTCAATGGTAAATCAACCTTTTTGAATCGTTATTATCTCCGCCTACTTAAATTAATATGTGCACAAAGCCCTTGAAACGTTAAAATTCTTGTTGGAGCTTTTAGAGCAACAATGCCAAAATAATTACCCAAAATAATTTGTTTAAATACATGTATGAAAAAGGGGGGTCAAAATAAATGATGGAATATCTTTGTAAGATAGAGGGAGTACAATTTATATTATTATTGAATTTTTGATCCTTTGTTAGATACTCTGGTCTATATAGATGATATCCTGCTCTTTTTAGAAAATGAAACATCTCATGAATAGTTGCTTCAACAGTTTTAAATGTCATGAAAGATTATAGGATCATGCTCTCTCAAAAAAAGATGGTGATTGGAGTCAATAAGATGATCTTCACAAACATTGGGAAAAATATCCAAAAGAATTCAGGGAATTCCAAAGGCTACAGTTGCACCTTCGAGGTGATCCTCTGCATGTTTCTTACTGATCATTGAGATCCGTTTATGGTGGATTGTGAACCCAAAATCTTATTCCAATATAATCAATTCTATGGCAACCAGATCCGTTACATTTAGGAAAATTTCAAATTCACAAAAGAGTTATTATGTTTCTTAATTATGATATCTTTTGGAGTTTCACCAAATCCATTTCATGTTCTTAAGACACTTGGGCATCTGAGACGTCTTTTGTGCTCATCAATTGTTCCTTTGAATGCTGAGGTTATAGGTAATTAGATGTGTTTTCAACATATTTTAGGGTCATATAATTTATTGTGCAATGGTCAATGATGTATAAATGGAGAGGAGTCTTTCAAAGCCCATGGGTAGTTAGATGTGCTTTCAACATATTTTCATGTCATATAATTTATTCTGCAATGGTCCATGATGTATAACTAGAGAGGAATCTTTCAATGCTTGTACTAGCTTTGAGGATGAGGTTGGATGTGTTTTCTTCAAGTTGACTAGCCAATGAACGTACCCTACCCATGTCCAATCTATTTATTAGCATGCATTGTTAATGCTAGGAATCAAACACAAGAACTTTCACTAGAGAAGGAGGAAACTCAACCGATTGGGCTAAGCCAATTTTTATAAAATATCTGCACTTATTATAAATAAATAAATAAATATATATATATATATTAATTAAATAAGCTATTGCAACCCTAACGACGACCTTTTACCTCTATTGACAACTTTTACGTTCCTATAGGGAGGGGAAAAGATGGGAAATCTATAGCGACGACGATCATTTGCCATCAAGATTTGGCCCAACAGCGATGATGTTTTCAAGTTGTTCCTCTACTTCGTTACCTATCGTGACAACTATAAGAGAAGTCACTGTAGGCGGGCCTACAAAGATATGTTCTACAAATTGTGGTAACTCTTGTCAATGTAACAAATGTATACATTGAAAAACTAGCAGAAGATATTTCCATCCGAAATATAAGGGGAATAGTAGCGATGTGGTTTGTCCCCAGTTATTTGTGAGAAATTTTAAGTAGAATGTATTTCTACTGTGACAAATTTTGTTGTTGCTAAATGTCGTCCTCTTCAAATCAGGTGATGTTGTGATAACTAGGGATATAGTTGTGACAAATTGTATTCTGTCATGCCTAATATTTGCCACAATAGCTCACATTTCTTGTAGTCATAACCACGATACGCGAATTGTAAGGAGTACTATATTTTAAAAACCTACTATATTCCACCTTTGAATAAATCTTTCATTCTATAGAAAACATCTTCCATAACACTTTTGCTTTCCCTACCGTTAAAAAAAATCTCTTTTTCTCTGAAAGGGAAAGCTATAGGCAACAATAGATAGAAAATATAGGAGTCATTATAATATGAAGAATATTAACAGTAAATAAATGTTTATATAAAATATATCACTTTAACTAAGTGTTAAAGTGATCTAGAATAACTTACAGATAAAAAAATAGAAAGATTAGTTGAGAGAGATTACGTGCTTTTACTATTAATTATTAAAATCACAAAGAGTAGAAAAAGATGTGTAAGTTAACCATTGAAAGGTTTACTATGTGCTTAAATTGAATGAATGGTTGTCATGACAAATGAAAACTTGTGATGTACTATCGTGTGATTGCACGTTTTTCTTCCCGTTTGATAGATTTTTCTACCAATATCCATAAAATATATTGAACTTGAAAACATTGTAGCACGTCAGTGGGGGCAAAATGAGAATAAAATTTGAGTAACTTCACTCTACGTCGCAAAACTTTCAATTTTGAAATAATTTGAGTAACTTTGTGCGTTAAGTCCCTCATATCTAACTCTGATTTTGATACTGAGGACGTAACATGTGAATGTATTTAAAAAAAATGATTGGGATACATTTGCATCTTTATAGGTCAAATGAGAAATTTAGACAAATTAGATGGATGTACATGTATTATTAGTCGGATACATCCGTTGTATGTAAGTTTCTTTTGGGACATAGAGCGCCCAAATTTTATTCCAGATCGGAAGAGCTCGTGTATCTCAAATACTACTAAGATTTTAAAAGTGATCTCATATACCATCATACTTTAAAATTTATCTCAATTGCTACTGTACTTTTTAAAACATTATCTCAACCATCATTGCACTGTTTTTTTTTTATAAATTCGATGACATATGAAGTAAGTTTTAGAGTATAGTGGCACCGAGGATGACTTTTGAAAAAATTCAATGGCATTTGAAGTAAATTTCGAAGTACAGTGGCATGTAGAATTATTTTTGAAAAGTTTAGTAGTATTTAAGATAATTAACTCTTGACATTTAAAGTTATAATATTGTTGGGACTGCCTACAATATATTTTTAGCATGGATCCAGTATGAAAAAACCCTAACAAATCAAATAAATAATCCAAAACAATAGTTAACAAGCGATTCAATATGCATCGAAAAATACAAGAAAAATAAAATAAGAAAATAAATAGCTTTTGAACTCACATTACTCATCAACAAAGGCCGGTTTTGATGGCGTTACTGAAGTCATGCATAACCCAAGTTTTTGTTTATTACTCTCTCCGTCTCATAAAGATATTCTCCTTTTATTTTTCACATAGATTAAGAAAAGTTTATTAATATAAGGCTAATTATATTCATACCGCACTATTTGTTTAGTGCACAACATTAAAATTATACTACATGATCTCACTATTTACTTGCTACAGCAATTAGATCCACAATATTTTTTTGTCAATTTTTTTTTCTATAACTTTTCATTAACAATCCATTGGTCTTTAACAATAATTTTCTTCCAATTCTTTTATGTAATTGTCAAAAAGGATCATATAATCTAATTAATTTCAAATAAGTAAATAATAGTAAAGAACCAAAAATATAAAATTTGCACCTAATAATATAGCGAATTAAAAAAATACGTAGAAGTATATCATAGTTTACCGACCAAATGTGTTGACTATTAAAGATTTTTTTTAAGAACAGTTAACTATTAAAGAATTAATGAAGAAAAAAGTGAAAAAGACTTGAGGACCTAAGTATAGTAATAAACAAAGATTAGGACCCACCCACACAATCACTTCGCACATATTTTATGCTGATTTGGGTCTACGTCAGAACTCAACATCAATAATTGGCGCTAGAATGAGGGCCTCGCTTTTTGACGAGTAAGGCCCACACCAACATCTCAAAATCACTCCCTATCACAACCTTGTCACAGGGATGGTGAGGAATCATGCTGCAGCTAGCCACCATGATGAAAGTCATTTGGTTGCTCAGGAGCATTAGCCTGGCACTGGAAAGGGTGACCAACATGCGCAGGCCAATCCAGAGCTAGAAGCTCTCTAGGCTCAAGTGGAGTTCCTACACCACGAGTAAGAGAGGTTGCGATAGCAACAACCCTACGGGCAGCTCCAGGACCTGATAATCAAGAAGATAAAGTTCAATCAGCCCATCATGGATGATCACCAGTTCAGACCCTAGGAGCTTGGCCTGTAAGAACCCAGCTTCCTGCTACCTCCTACAGTCGTATGGGAGAGAACCGTCAGCGTATGGGATAGAACCGTCAGCACAGTCCCCGTGTGGGTGACGCGAATCGTGAAAACATTGTGTTCAATCGGAGAGACCCACGTGATGATGGTCAGCCCCTAATTCCTCCAAAGGGTAAGGGAGTTGAGGACAAGATGAAAAGGCTCCGGAAGAGGGTGGCTAAATTGGAAGGTCAACAGCCAGAAGTACTTCCAAGCATAGAAGTTGCGACCTTATTTCCCTTCACAACTTGGACACTAGCCTATCCCAAAATGAAAATATCAAAACTCCAAATATTGCTATATATAATGAAACCAGGAACCCAATCACACATGTTCACAAGTTCACCACATGGATGGAATTGCATGTGTGTTAGTTAAGCTATCATGTGTAAAGCATTCTCAATAACCCTTTGAGATCGAGCACACCGCTTGTTTCAAGCTCTTCCAACATGACCGATTAATTTATCGTCAGATTTGTCGACTCTGTTTATAACCAATTTCATGGATCAAAAGTCAAGATGAACCCAAAAGAAACATTATTAGCAGTGAGATAAGGAAAAAATGAAAAACTGAAAGATTAGCTAGCTTAATTCAACAAGCAAGTGATGGACACCAACCAAGTTTTTGATGATGCAATTCTACTAGCAGCCACTTCTGGCTTGTTATGAAATTCAAGGTTCTCGCGGTCGGTCTAAGAAGATGGTCCGAGGACTTATTATGATCTTCTAAGTAGGGCAGAAAGGTATATCGCAGCTGAAGATGCCAATGACACAACATTCAGAGAAAAGACTAGCAAGGAACTCGAGAAAAGGACAAAGACCGAGAACCATTTAATCGAAGTGGGAATCTAAATAGAAGGACAGAGAAATTGACGGTGGATTGCTTTAGACCATATCAACCAAAACGAGAACATGCGGCTACAACCCATCTATTGAAAACTACTCCTAAACTGATTCTAATGTCCTCTAGGAACAGGCATTTGTTGCCACCGCCCAGGCCAGTCCGAAAGGGCCTTTCACAACTGAACCCTGATAAATAGTGTAAATATTACCATTCCATCAGTCTTGAAACGGATTATTGTCGAGACCTACAACATGAGATTCAGTAGCTAATTGACAGAGGATACATGAGAGAATACGTGGCGCAGCCTAGACACTAGGTCAACCCAGGACCTTTCCCTCTGCACTGTATGTCCCTCAACCTGATGTCCCCCGACTCCTTGCTATTGACATCCATGTGATAATTAGGGAGAAACCAAACTATAGAAGAACCCCGCAATCAAAAGATATGACCAGTAAAGGAGGCCTACAATAGTTTTCAATTGTGCATACTGGGAATGTCCTCGGAGGAGATTGCAAGGGAATCTTCGAGTTCATTGAGGCAGGTGTAATAGATTCCTATGTATGAGCATGACCAAGAGAACACATCATTCATCATAGACCATGGATTGTACTACTATCATATGACGCCGTTTGGGCTAAAGAACGCCAGGGCAATAGATCAGAGGTTGGTAAACAAGATGTTTGAAGCACAACTCAGGAATTCAATGGAAGTCTATGTCGATGACATGCTATAAAAGCATTAGATCCAGTGATCACATCACCCATCTTTAGGAGATGTTTGATGTTCTTAGAGCCTACAAAATAAAGCTAAATCCACAGAAGTGTTAAATCGGCATTGCCTCAGGGAAGTTTCTTGGCTACATGGTTAATTATAAGGGAATCTAGGCCAATCCCGATAAAATTTAGTCCCTCATCGAAATGTGACCATGAACCAGGGTAAAAGAGGTACAGAGAATGATCGGAGGACGTACAGAGAGTGATTGAAAAAGTAACGGCCTTAGGTTGTTTCATTAAGCAGTCGACTGATAAGTGTAAAACATTTTTTGATGTATTACACGGGAATAGAGATTTTCAATGGACAGAGCAGTGCCAAGCAACATTTAATGCCCTCAAGTGACAGTTGGCCACAACTACCATTCTATCTACATTCTATCTAAACCTAGAAAGGTAACGTCCTGACTTCATATCTTGCTGTGTTAGAAGCGGCATCGAGTTTTGTCTTGGTTAAAGCAGAATGTGGTATACAGAAACCAGTGTTCTAAAAAGCGTGAAGGGCGGAAAAGCGTTGACTTGGAGCTTTAAGCAGGCGCGCTTACGTGTTAAAAAGCGTTTTTCATTTTTTTATTTTATTTTTAATTTTTAATCAATCTAAAGTTATTAAGTAATTGAAATATGCACCCTAAATTGAAAAATAATGTAAAATCATAAATGTTGTTATATCTACTTTATAATTTTAACTATTTTAAGATATAATTTTCATATTTTTAAAAGGCAAAAGAGTGATAATTCCTGAAAGGCAAAAGAGCGATAATTCCTACTTTATTATACATTTGTAAAGATTAAATATTACAAAAATGACGTAGTCATCAAAAATAAATAATAATTTAATACTTCAACATTTACTACTTAAAAAATAAGCAAGAAAACTCATTTCACACTTTTTATCAATAAGAAAACCACTTAATTAAATAAATGAGAAGATGCATAGACACCCATTCTCCATGTGTGTATATATGTATATATAATATTAGCATATAACTCAAATAAACATATTATAAATCCGAGCATTTTTCCTTAGAAAAATCCTTACAATGTTACAAATGTTGGTAACATTATGTATTAACACAACTGGTTCTTGACTATTAGTAAAATAATAACATAATAATCATAGTTTTTAAGAAGTTTAGTGGCTACCAACAATTTTAACTTGAAAAAGAAACTTGATGGTATTTCTCTAGCTTTGTTATTGTCCAAGATTGAAAGTTTTACAAAAAAGTAACATGGTTGTGGCCTATAAATAAGATGGGTCTTTTTGCATGTGATTGTGGAAAGGAGCTTTGTGGATTTTGAGACAAATTAATAATTCATAATTGTCTTGGTCTTTGAGCTTTTCTTTAAGTTTAAAAATTATTGTTATTGTCCTACATTGAAAGTTTTACAAAAAAATAACATGGTTATGGCTTATAAATAAGGTGGGTTTTTTTGCATGTGATTGTGGAAAGGAGCTAGACTTTGAGACAAATTAATAATTGTCTTAGTCTTTGAGTTTTTCTTCAAGTTTAAAAATATTATTAACATACATATTTGCTCAAGAAAAATATTGTTAAAAAAAAAATTTTGACTAGACGTGCCTAAGCGTCATTAGGCGCGCCTAGGCGGTCAACAATTTTAGTTGACCGCTTTTTTCCCCGCTTATACCTTCAGCGAGGCGGGAAGGTGCCGCCGACGCCTAGGCCCGCTCTTTAGAACATTGACAGAAACTCGTTTACTACGTCAGCCAGGCGTTGAAAGATATAGAGTTCAGATATCCACCCATGGAAAAGTTAGTTTACACTAATCTCAACTAGAAAGCTGAGGCCATACTTCTTGCGCCAGGTCCTCTAGAAGCCAGATACTTCTGGACAGATGATAAAATAGTCTGTAGAACTGGGCAGTTTGATATCACTTTCAAAACCCAAACAGTAATAAAAGGTCAGGCCTTAGCAGATTTCATGGCCGAATTCACTTGTCATGTGGAACCGAATTCACTTGTCATGTGGAACCGGTAGACGAGCTAAGAGTATAGTAGAAAATGGACTCTTGTTCGGGCGTCGGCGTAGTGCTAGTGGGAGCAAATCATTAGATTTACTACCAAGCTTACCATTTCGAGTTCCTGACCATGAACAATGAAGTGGAATATAAGGCACTCCTAGCAGGGTTAGAAATGGCGAAATCGAGAAGAATGACCAGACTTGTGGTTAACAGCGACTCCCAGTTAATCTTGAACCAAATCAGTGGCAACTTTGAAGCAAAGAAAACACAAATGCAAAAGTACTATGCATTAGTCAAGAAGGAGGTGAAGAATTTCATGACCTTTGAACAACGATAGGTCCCAATATCGGTGAATAACCAGGTGTCACCTCAGCAAGATTAGCAACCAGCCCCGAAACTGATCTCATCACAAGTATGCCAATTGGAAGGATAAAGCGCTCCATTCATAACCAACCTAAAACTGTATTGAGTTCCGCACAAAGACTCACCAATTGGAAAGATGAGATAATCAAATATATGAAAGAAGGGATTTAACCAGAGGACAACGACAAGGCCCACGAACTATAGATCAGAGTAGCTTGGTTCACGCTGTTAGGTGATAAACTATACAAGAGAGGGGTAGTCACAGTCTTTGCTTTGCTACCTAGATAAAGAAGAAGCCGATTATGCCTTAAAGGAAGTCCACCGAGGATTTGCGGTAACTACTTAGGGGGACAAGCACTGACTTTCAAAATCCTAACGCAGGGATATATTGGCCCACCCTAAAAAATGATACAATCAGCTTTGTTTGCAAATATCCAGAGTGCCATTTTTTCGCGCCAAGTAACGGATCTCCACCTGAAGAATTGATTTGATCGGACCTCTACCATGAGGAAAAAGATCTGCACAATAAGAAATCGTGGCAATAGATTATTTTACAAAGTGGGTAGAGGTGGAGGCTCTGGCTGAGATTATGGAATAGAAAGCAACTGATTTTGTGTGGAAATTTATAATTCGCCATTTCAGAATCCCTCATGATATAACAGACAATAGGAAAGACTTTGATAATGTGAAATTCAAAAAACTCTTCCAATAGCTTCAGACTAGAAACTATTATGCCACTCCCCATCACCCCTAGATAAGTGGGCAGGTAGAAGCTATGAACAAAATCATCAAGTAGAGCCTAAAGGCTAGATTGGAAGAATTAAAAAGACATGGACTAAAGAGTTCCTATCTATGCTCTAATCCTATTGAACAACAAGGCTAACGGCAATGGGAGAAACCCTATTCTCAATGACTTATGGCACAGAAGTAGTAGTTTCGCTTGAGATAGGTATCACGCCCTGTCTAGTCCAGCATCACGACTCAGAACCTAATGACCAAATTCTCTTGACTAAACATACACGTATAGCATCGGCTCTCCCAGATCTTGCCAAATGATGATGAATTCTAGTATCATCCTCTAGCCGTTAGGCATGACCTAAATAGAGGCCCGTCACTAGATGTGGGAGTGGGAACTTGAGTTCGGCCTCCAGCATGCCTTTATGTAGGCCATATAACCATATGGGGGATGGTGCACCTCTTCTCCTAGTTGGGGGAGAATGAACTTAACATCGGCTAGGCTGCTAAATTTATGATGCCAGACTTATTGTAGCCCACTGTATCCCTTTGGGAATGGGAGCAGGAGCCGAAGTTGATGCTCATCATCTCATGTGGTCGGCCGCAATCTACATATTGCCCAAAGTGGGATAGTTTCGAAACGGACCTCACCCTGAAGAACACCCTCCCTGCCATGTGCCATGCCCCCCTCACTGGGTTTAGCCTCAATAGAAATTTGAGGTCTAGTCTGGTAATTGAAGCCTTTCTTATCGTTGCATTCCATTTCTTCAACCTTCTCTTGGCTATAGGGCAATTCTTCCTCACTATCTATCTCAACCACTAAACACAATTTGGGATCTTGATAAGCTGGCCCGTTCCCCAATCTGGAAGCCTTGCTGTCTGCAAAATTTGGTGTGATTTTACCACCATCTTTGAACCTATCATGCTCGTCCTACATGTCCCGATATGATAAGAATTGAGAATATCTGATCCTAATCTTCGTCATCACTTCTAAAGGAAACAGAAATAATAGAAGAAAAGATTTAAAAAGTTATTTACCTAAGTATTGGACGACTAGAGCTCCTGTGCAGAAAGGACGAATAGAACACCTGATTGGCTGGAGAGAGAATTTTTGAGATAAAAGTTTGAAGAGTGAAGGGGAAGAATGAAGGGATTTATCCTCTATTTATAGTGGAACGATACGGAATTCGAAAGGACTCTATCAGAGCTGATAGGCGATCACGTCACTTGTGTTCGAATGCTGCCAAGTACAAAATTCCATGATTTGAAAAACCAATGAAAAAACGCAATGTGGCATTGGTAACTCTGAGGTTCCACAAAAGATGTCAAAAGTGGGTAAGCTGACGAGATATCTGAACAGAAGAGCCTGATTGAGAGATCGTTCTCATGGCTAGATTTATTTGATTAGAGCTTATCAAAATGATGAGGGCAATTGTTACTACCTGAGCTGGACACGTCATCAGGTCGACTGAACAGGACGCCATGTCTGATCAGGGATGGGTACCAGAATGAACTTATATTTAGGTTACTAAACTAGACTGAGATCAGAACATACTTTTCGATCCAAGATGACTGATCTCAACATGCCGACCAGAGGTTTGTTGTTACAAAGTTACAGCTTGGACCTCAAGAAGCACATGAGGAACATGGGTGGCAATTAATGGTTAAGAGTAGCTATTAAGACAAGAACTAGGGTTAATTTGTACTTTCACATATAAAAAATTAGTTCATGTTCAATCCAACTGTATAAAATCCCCAAAGCACCCAGGTAATCGCCTATAAATATGAGTCTTAAGGTGCCATTTGCTCTTCCGATCTGCCTAAATTAAGAAATTAGAGAGAGAATTCTTGCAATATGATCATTTACTCCTGAACATGATTCCTAATCAACCAAATCCGATATAATGCTCAAATCAGATCTCGCTTTGAAAAGAAACCCTAATCCATCCATAAAATCACATCGCATATATTTCTTGTTGACTTAGGTCCACGTCAGAACTCAATGTGAATAGTAATTAATCAAGAAATTGGGGCGTAAAAAAAGAGATGGGATATGCATCACATTTTAATTAAGTTGAAAATGGAAGGAATCCTAACTGTGAGAATAAAAATATGGCGGTTTTAGTCGGGTACACCTTCCCGTATCTCGTCTCGTTTGTATCAGCCCCCAATACCACTTTGTACTCGTTAGAATAGGGTCTGGGGCATGGTAGTTTGGGTCAGGTAGGTAAATTGCCATAGTTGTCAATATTAACTCGGTCATTGACCCGGTGACTGTACTTGGTTAACGGGTTTCTAGTTCAACCGGTGGGTTAGTGCTAACTCGGTTACCAATTCAAGTAAATGTGGTCAATGATAATATTTTTTTGGGAAAAAACACGCAAAAATAGTGAAATGTAAATGAAAATTGTTAACCCGAAAACAAAAAGAGTTGGCACAAGGCTTTAAAAGCTACTTCTTGACATCCAGATCATGAGTTAAATCATTCACCATTAGATTTGTAATAGTATTTTTATGAAAAGTAACAACCTAGTAGGCCATGCACAGGTTTTGATTTAGAATATTATTTTTGATAACAATTCTTTGTAGTAGTAGAGTCGTTGTAGTGTAAACATGAATCAAGTATAGTTTTCAATATTGACCTGGTAACTGTAACGGGTTAATGTGTTTTTGGTTCAGCCAGTGGGTCATTGCTAACTCAGTTACCAATTCAAGTATAAGTAATTATATTACCATTACATTCTTTCTTCTTCACACCACATTATAAACACACCACAATTGAAAAAATAATTTTTATAAACCACTAACTATTTTTCAAATGTCTCCCTAACCTCTTAGATATTTAATTTAATTCGATAATAACAGAACGGACAAAGATTTTGTACACCACAATTTTTTTATTTTGTAACTATTGGCAAAAAATAAAGCGTGATTTTTGTAGTAATTCTTGAGTCTTGATAACATGAACTTGAATATAGCAGTATAAAATTATATTCTAATTCTACTCTATTGGGCTAATATCCATGTTAGAGAATGTTAATTAATATTCAAATAAAAGAGAAAGAAAATATTCATATTCATATTTATACAGGAAACCGCTCGGATTGGGGAATGCAATTTGTTTTTGGTTTCAAAACGCTTAAAAATTTTATGCCTAAAAGCAATTATTTTCTTAGTTTCAAATTGAACATAATGGTTAAGGCATTTCTACGACTTCATTAGACAATCATATCCTATATTCTTTTAAATTAACATAGTGACATATGCCGTGAATAGAAGCAAAATTGTCAATTCTATTTTTTGTATGAAATTATAATATTAATTAAATTGATTCTTTATTTCTTTCATAAATCTAATTTCATATGTTTATGAATTTAGAGACGTTGTAGACTAAATAACTTAATAGTTGCTGACGATTTATTTTTATGCAAAGTAAAATAAATTTTTCGTTTCGATTCTTACATCTTTTTATCTATAAAAATTAAAATGGAATGATTAGGGATTTTGTGGTGCACGTACAGGGGAGAAGACAGGAGGGGAAAACATTTATAATTGTTGAATGAGATGGTTATTTATCTCATTTTAATTTTAACTATTTTAGTATATTTAAAAAGTGCGGTGAGATTAATTAAAAAATGTAGTGTCAATATAATTAGTCTTCAAGTGTGTATATGGTTAATAATAATATTTTTTTTGAATGAAGATATGCCAAAATAGTGATATATATGTATAAATGAAATTGTTAACAAATAAAAGATTTGGCGCAATGGTTTAAAAGCTACTTCTTTACATCTAAGTCATGAATTCAATTTTCACCATTACATTTATAACAATCTTTTATGAAAAATGACAACCAGTGTGGTATATCATTATAAGCAATTGTGCCAGGTAGAGATTTATATGAGAAAAATTAGCAAATTATGCCAGAAAATTTTACAATTATACCAGACAACTATGCTATTATATATATAATATATAGATTGACAAATCAAATGTTAGCTGAATTGAAAAACACCAAGTATGTCAAATAACAAGAAAATTAATTTGAGATTACATTCTATATTCTACAATATCTAAAAAGGGAGAATGAGTTGGAAACTTTTGATTTCCCATTTCGACCCACTTATTTCCCTAATTTACATTTATACGCATATTTATAATTCAATTAATTTTATTTAATATTAATCAACTTATAAGTACGAACTTTTCACCTTCCAGCTTCCAAAAAAAAAAAAATTATAATTGATTTCAAAGTAATATAAACTTAATAAATAAAAGCTATATAAAAAAATAGAACAATTACATATTTATAATATAATTATTATTTTGCTTCAAAAAATCTTATAATAATTATTACTTATTTAATTATATTTTGTTATTAATAATAACTTATAAAAAGAAAAAGATGGAGAAAACACAAAATTTAAACCGAAACAAACATTTTTTTTGAAGGGACGTAATCAGCCATTTTAGTTACATGTTAAAAATATTTACTTTATAGATTTTTATTGATTATTATAGTTACAACTTCTAAAAAAGTTCAATTAATCTCGACCATGTCGGGTTTTATAAAATTATTAGAATATTTTCAACTATATTTCGTGCAGCTTTTTCTTTCTTATTGTGTAGTGGAATAGTAATATCATTCTTCAATGATCAAGATTTGGGATTTGTCACTCGTTTTTGCTTTTAATTAAATTTTAGTAATATGGAATAAAAATTTTTGTCTTTTTTTTTTTACTTAGTTTCATATTAATTTATTAACTAAATCATACTTATCGCTTACCTTTTTATTTCTTAACATCTCAAGTACTTAAGCTATCCAATTATCTTGAAATAATTTGTAATAATTAGTTATAGTTAATTCCATTTAATGTAAATCGGTTTATTTTGCTCTGTATATAGTGGAAATGGTTATAAGTTCATTGTATATTTTCTAAACTTTGGTCGATTTTCAATTATGGGTAAAATTTATCGTCTTCATTTTTATTTCATTGGATAGATCATTAATATGCCTCCTGCATGGTATTTTAATAATATCAAGAACTGAAAGTAGAATGGTCATTTATTTTTGATTTTTTTATTACTTCCCAATTCCCACGTCTAAATAGTAATGCATATACTGATTAGCCCGCAAAATCAGTAGAGATTTAGCTTTTAGAAAGTTTAGAGTTCTCATTGCATGTGGAAATATTACACTTGTGCTCCTTTTTCGATTAAAATTTGGTTTCACTTTCACTTTAAATATTTTAAAAATTATGTTACTTGAAATCATCCAATCATAGGGTTTATTTTTATTGCAAAATAAATTTACTAAATTTCTTATTTTATATGTTGGTAGATGAACATTTCACCGTCAAAAGTACCAGAGATGGAGTCTGATTCATTTATTTATCCTCCAAATATAATGCAGGTTGTTAGTTGGAAAGTGAGTATTATTTTTCCTTTTGTAATATATATATATATATGCCATTGTAGTTTTTTTTTTTTTTAATGTTCTTAGGATCATTATTCGCCGAATGAAGACTCAGCTTACAGCTTTATAAGAGAATTGATGCTATTTGAAGAAGAGTGAATCATAAATGTATTCATACTTCAAAAAGGTTTCATCGAAATCTACAACAATGGTCCTATCAAGTTTCAAAATTGATTTTGTGCGATAAGGAAGGAAATTTTTAATATTAGTATTATTCATTAGTTTTCCTATAAAGATTTCATTATTAGACTAATATAAATATATATTTTAAACTTTATTGCAGAGAAGTCAAATCCGAACTACTCTATTTGACTACACAATTGACAACTTCTTTATCATACTTGAGAAAGACAAAACATATCAACTAGGAAATGGGAAAAAAAGATTATCGTTTTTGTCAAAGACTATGTTATCGTTTTGTTCAAAGACTGTTGAATACTACACAAATGCAAATAGATTCCTTTAAATTTCTAACGATGGCATCCGAAAGTTAATTTTGATGGAGGAAGAAGTAATAAATTTAATTACAAAAGGTCCCAAGTTCAAAAATATTGTCTATAGTATATTTAAAATTAAAAAAAAAATTCATATCTCAAATATATGTTTATATAAACTAATATATTAATTGGAAATTGCCAAGACCTATGTAGACGGATAACATTCGAGTGGTCTCACACGCTTCGAGTTTAACTCTCCTCCCATATAATGTCCCTCTAATAGTCAAAAAATATAATAATTAGAAAATACATCTCATTGTGTCATACAAGCATTCCACCTTTTATTATACATTAGAGATATAGGGATATAGATTCATGCTACAAGAAAATTGTTGATTACCGATGGTAGGAAATCCATCGGTAATTACCGACTGAAGAAAATGTCGTCGGCAATCCATTTGGTTGAGGGATCGAATTTGTAGATCGGAATGTATGCATCTTTGTTTCCATGAATCCAATTTTTTCTTTTTTCATCCCAAATAGGGCTGCTCTATTAAATACACAAGAAATAATTAAAAAAAATTATTGCAATCAACAAATGGGATAATAAGTACTAGATAAGTCAAATTATACGAGGTGGTAAAATCTTCCGATAAATAAAATATAAGGACTAAAATGAATGAAAGTATAAAAACTATGAACGCTAAAAAGTAAAAGAAAACGGTTGAGACTAGCTTGTAATTTACAGAATGGCATTTTCTTAAATTGTAAGAATCTCCAAATTGGATTTCTATATTTGAACCGTAAATCTCTAAATTTGGTGATTTACTATAGGGCATTTGAATGTGTGCAGGAGAGCATGGAGTGTGGGTTTGAGATGGCCTTGAATCTTCCACATATAGTTTTTGTCTTTTTGACTGGTCATCATCCTTCATGCGTGTGTTTTACATTTATCTATGTTAATCAGTTTCTCAAACTTTTTGAATTGCTCCAAGATCAATACAATCTCGGTAAGTCTCTCTGGATTTAAAGCCACGACCCTTTCAACCGATTGATATAGACTTGATGACATATATGAACCAGTTTATTGTCGATTACTGCCCCTAATCTTAGCTGTGAAAATGGAAAGAACAATCTTAAATGAACTCTATATATATATATATATATTATGAGAAACTCTTTGTTAAATGCATATATATTTAGCAATTATTTTCATGCTCATGTTGTGTGTGTTTAACTCTCTCTCTCTCTCTCTCTATATATATATATATATATTCACAAGTGAGAGAAATCGTAAAGAATGTAAATGAAGAATAATGAAGGAAAATGAAGAAAAGCAGACGTGGGGCTCTAAACTAGAGACTGAGAGAATTATCTTTTCATATATTAAACAACTGACTAACATATATTTATACATGCAAAGTGATAATGACTATACGACATAATCATGATCCTACCTTATCAACATACAACTAAAAAATAATGTATGATACAACTAAGTAAAGGATAACATAGGATAATTTACAACATTGCAATACTAACAATAATCCTAACGTGCCCCCCTCAAGATGGAGGGCGAATGCACACCAATCTTGATGCGATTAGAGGAAACTCGTGAACCATGTAAAGGTTTTGTCAGGGCATCAGCTAACTGATTAGAGGAAGATACATGGGTGACCCCGAGCTCTCCTGCTTGGACTTTTTGACGCACAAAATGAAAGTCAATTGCTACATGTTTCATTCGAGAATGAAACACTGGATTGGCACTCAAGGTAGGTGGTACCAAGATTGTCACAATAGATGACTAGAGGTGCTGTAGTTTTGATGCGAACTTCTGACAATATATTTTGAAGCCATGAAATTTCTACAGTAGTTGAGGCAACAACACAATATTTAGCCTCTGTGGAGGACCGTGCAGCTGTGGACTATTTCTTGGAACTCCATGAGACAGAATTACAGCCAAGAAAAATAACATAAGCTCCAGTAGAGGACCGATCATCTAGATTGCCACCGCAATCATCATCAGAAAAGGCATGGATGGACAAAGAAAGCGGTTTTCGAATGAGAAGGCCATGGTCAATGGTGACTTTGAGATATCGAAGTAGCCTTTTTATGAAGGACCAATCTTTGACAGAGAATGTTTTGGAATTAGTTAAGAGCTGTCCAGCATGAAGTGCAGGGATATTCAATAGGGAAAGAGGGCTAGGAACAGGTTTTGATTCTGTCATATTGGTCCGGATGATCAGGTCACAAACGTACTTGCGTTGTGAGAGGAAGAATCCAAAAGGACTGTGAACCACTTCAATTCCTAAAAAATAGGAAAGAACACCCATATCTTTGACAGAGAATGTTTTGAAAATCTAGCGAATGAAGGTATTGATGAGAGAAGCAGAGCAACCAGTTACTAGGATATCATTGACATAAATCAAGACAAGCAGAGTATGATTATGGTGACGATAGATGAAAAGAGATGTATCGGTTTGGGAGGTGATGAAGCCAAGTTTTTGAAGGAAAACTTTGAGCTCCGTGTACCAGACTCGAGGAGCTTGTTTCAAGCCATATAGTGATTTTTTGAGATGACAGACATAGTACGGGAATTTGGGGTCGTGAAATCCTGGGGCTTGAGTCATGTAAACATCCACAGCAAGATGGCCATGCAGGAAGGCGTTATTAACGTCTAATTGACATATTTGCCAACCAAAGGTGACTGCAAGGGAGAGAATGAGGCAAACTGTGGTGGGTTTGATTACAGGACTGAATGTATCGTGATAATCAATATGGTGTGTTTGTTGAAAACCTTTAGCAACTAGTTGAGCTTTGTATTGCTCGATAGTCCCATCGGGCTTTTGTCTAATCCAAAATACCCACTTGCACCCAATTAAGTTGTGTGAGGAGGAGGAGGGAACGAGCTGCCATGTATCATCGTTGAGTAATGCTTTGTATTCTGTTTCCATAGCTTGACGCCACAAAGGATTTTTAAGTGCCTCACTAACTGTTTTTGGTTCAAGAGGTGTGGAAGGAAGAAGATTAGTGTGAAAGTTATACTTTTTGTTGGGTGGAAGGAAGAAGATTAGTGTGAAAGTTATACTTTCTGTTGGGAGTAAAGACATTGTTTTTGGAACGTGTTATCATTGGATGATTATTTGTGGGAATTGGCTTAGGAGGATCTTGTAATTGTTGTGGTGATGTAGAGAGAGCTTGGTTGGATTTATCTAGAAGTGGGGATGTTGAAGGAGATGGGGGCAATGAGGAATTAGATAAGGTGCTCATTTACTGAAGTGGTGGTGGGGAAAGTGAAGAGTGAGTATTTGGTGGAGAGGATAGACGAGATGGTAAGGGAGATAAGGGTGAGCTTATCACTTGGAGTGGTAAAGTAGAGGAAGAAGAGTTGTGGCGGTCCAGATTCAATGAATGAGGGAAGGTAGTAAGTGTAGGATTACCTGTTGATCGAGATGCTTTCACCAGAGGAGTTTGGATTGCAGATGGTGTCTGATGTGAACCAATATTGGTTGGTCTACTGCTAGTAATATTATTGGTCGAGTTGGATTTTGTAGATAATGGTGGAGTTAATTGAAGTGATAGAGGTTGGTGGAAATTAGGATAATGTGGGTGGTCGGTTGGGAGATTGGGTGTGAAAATGGGAATATTGTTTCAACAAAGACTACATGACGAGAGATATAGGTCTTGTTTGTAGCAGTGTCAAAACAAATATAACCACTTTGCGTAGGTGAATAACCAAGAAAGACACATGGCTTATACTTTTGCTCAAGTTTGTGCTTGGTATACGGTTTAAGCCAAGGGTAGCACAAACAGCCAAAAACCCGTAATTTTCCTAAGTTAGGAGGTTGATTAAAATGTTTTTCATAAGAAGATAAGTAAGAAAGGTTTTTTTGGGCATTCTATTGAATAAATAAACTGCTGTGTTAAATGCGTCGGGCCAAAAGGTAGTCGGCACAGAAGCATGGTGTAGAAGACTTAGTCCCGTTTCAATGATATGTCGATTTTGTCGTTCAGAAAAGCCATTGTGTTCAGGTGTATGTGGTGGAGTGGTAAGGTGTGTAATTCCGTGGTTTGACAAGTAAAAGGACAAGGCAAGAAATTCACCCCCATTATCAGTGTATAGTTGAATGAATTTTTTGGAGAAGAAATTCTCAACCAATGATTTGAACCGAACAAAGACATCCTTAACGTCAAATTTGCGATGTAAATTGTATAACCATATGTATTTGGTGAAATGATCCACAAAAATGACATAGTACTTATAGCCTTCATTGGATGCAATTGGAGATGTCCAAACATCAGAAAACACTTAATGTAATGGGAACGAACTGGTAAGACTGGAAGTAGAAAAAGGGAGTTTGTGACTTTTGTTACAATGGCAAGAATTGCAAGAAAAACTAGACAAACTATTTGACGACAGCGACACTTTTGATGACGAGACTAAGTAATCTAAAAGTCTTTGTGATGGATATCCTAAACGGTGGTGCCATGTTGAAAGAGATGACTTGTTGGTTGCAAAGGCTATCAGAGGTTTTGGTTTGGCAGCTGAGCTTGGCCACATGCAAACACCATCTTTAAGTCGTCCTTCCACTAATGGAGCTCCCGTTGGCAGATCCTTCACAAAAAAGTTAAAAGGAAAGAATTCAATAGAAGTGTTATTGTTAATACAGAACTTAGAGACCGATATAAGATTTTTTTTTTTCATATGAGGAACACATAAAACATCTGATAAAGTAAATGTGGAAGATTGAGTAGATAATGTCTTTGTTCCTGTATGAGTAATGCTAAGTCATGTACCATCACCACTATGGATATTGTCTGATTCAAGGTAGTCTGAATGGAATGATAAATTTTAGAGATCAGTATTAACATGATGAGATGCTCCAGAGTCAAGGAGCCATTCTTGAGTGGTTGGTGTATTAGAGGCTGCATAATGAGCTCACAGGGCTGATGTATTCTGTCGTGGGTAATAAGAGGTGGTGTTAGGCTGACTTTGCTGATTCAACGGCACATATCAATAGGTATGACAGCTCTTGGTGGTATGGCCTTGCTCACCACATAGCTGGCAGTAACCACGGTATGGGCGAGGGATGAAATTGGACGATTTTTTTTTTTTTTTTGTTTCGGGTTGATAGGGCACTGCGTGAGTTCTGTTGCTGAGAGTTTTTGTTGTAAGGCTTGTGAGAGTTGGAGTTAGATGGTGGCTTGTAGGTGGGATTGGCAGTCAAAGGATAGGAAAAGTTGGTAGCATGGTCGGTTTTTAATTGAGATTCTCGAGCACGGACCCCCTGACAGAGGCCATGATATTCAAGACCCAATCCCTTTAAAATGTGAAGTATATGTTCATCTTGATCCGGAGAACAGTTCATCAAGGAGAGACTGTCGACAATACTTTTCACCTCATGCATGTATTCCGTTATTGAGGCATCGCCTTTGTTTAAAGACGTCAAACGGCTTTTAAGACCCACGAGATGGCTTGGCGTATGTGGTTTGAATTGTATGCCAAGCTTCTTAAGATGATTTGGCAGTGGCAGCAAAAGAGACCAAACTGGGTGAGATGGAACTCACTAAAGCATTTAGAAGTAGTTTGTCTTGGCGAATCCAATGGGAAAACGCCGGATTAGGAATTTTCTTGTTATCAACTGTCAAGGTGGGTAGAGGACATGGGTTAGTTCCATCCACATGGCCAAGGAGATCGAGGCCAACAAGAAGGCTGTGGATTTGGACGTGCCAAGCTGGATAATTGTTTGGTGTGAGTTTTATGGAGAGTTGAGATTGTGAATTTATGATGACAGGAGTGAAAGGTGCCGTGGGAGGTTGTGTTGTGTTTCGATCAGATACATATATTATCTTTTCATATATTAAACAAATGACCAGTTACATATATTTATACATGCAAAGTGATAATGACTGTGCGACATAATCATGATCCTACCTTATCAACATACAACTAAAAGATAATGTAGCATACAACTAACTAAAGGATAATATAGGATAATTTACAACATTACAATACTAGCAATATTCCTAACAAAAGGCACATATATGTTTCGGTCAAATTCGAAAGTTTCACATTTTCTCTCTCCTTTTTTTTTTTTTTTTGGTTGGGAGATGCTTTCACAACTTAGGTAAATTAATAGGAAGATGAAGAGATTTTTAACTAAATAATTAACAAAATATTTAAGGGTAAAATAGAAAATCAAAAGATTTCCTACATTTAAAACTTTTAATATACGAGTAGCTCAACGTGTATTGCACGTTGTCTATAACAGAAAAATTATTTACATATATAATGGTAAGATATACTTTTATTATAAATATACATGCCAACTAAAAGTTATTATAATAAAATAACTTGCTAAGATATGATATATTTTTATTTGCTTCTAAAAAAAGAAAAAGCAGAAAGGGGGGCAAAAGGGATATGAACGAAGAGTCACAAGGTCTGATGGGATTTGAGTATGTTTCACATTCCCTTCATTAAGGTTCAATTCTTCCCCTTTACAGTTCCTTTGCCATAATAAAAAATATTCTTTATAGATTATTATTATTATTATTATACTTAGAATTAGAATGCTATTAATTATGGCAATTTAAAATTATTATATGATTGAACATTTATCTTTACTTATTATATTTAAGCTAACATAACATTATATCATGTATAAAATAAAAAATAAATATATAAGTTTATAATCATTAAGAATGTCTTAAAATTGTCTTCCAAATAAAATGAATTCATTTACTAGATCACAAAACCTTCATAAGAATGTCATTAGTAACACTAATAAATTTGATTAAATTGTTGAAAACTCCCAATTAATTACTGAAAGAAAGTTAAAAAAAATTAAAACAGTTAAAATATTTAATTATTTCTAAAAAGTTAATTATTTGATGAAATATACAATTGAAAATTATCAACATATCTCCAAATTAATTTGAATGAAAAAGTAATGAGAATCCGATGATACTTTAATTGTATATACCAAATGATGATACTGATGCTTAATTTGCAATAATTATCAAAGTTAATAATAATTCTAGGCGAATTATGTCTAATAAGAGAGAGAGAGAGAGAGAGAGAGAGAGAGAGAGAGCATGTGAACCTAATTGTTTTTTTTTTTTTTTGGGTTTTGAAATTAGGATAATTGTACACATTTTGAACTTTTCTTTTTAACAAAATTACAGGGACACTGGCTTGCCAAAAAAAAAAATAATAATAAAAAAATTCATGGGCAAAGTATATTAAAATTCGTGAAAATATTTTTGTTAACATAAAAACATATTTTTAAATAAAACTAAACGGAATAAGTTTTTCTTTGAGTTCAAATAAAATAATAATAATAAAAAATTTGTAAGCAAATTATATTTATTTAATGAAAAAATTTATTTGTTCAATAAAAATAAAATACTACTATTACCTAATAAATACTAATTAATTATTATTACCTAATAAATAATATTTATTACATAATTAATGCTACACAAAATACTAATTAATGATATAATTATTTATATGAATTAAACACTAATCAACTGTAAAATCAAAAGGGTACTATTGACATTAAAAAAAGTCAAGGGTACTACTTATTAAACACAAAAGGGTACTATTATTACCTAATAAATACTAATTAATTATTATTACCTAATAAATATTTTTTATTACATAATTAGTGCTACACAAAATACTAATTAATGATATAATTATTTACATGAATTAAACACTAATCAACTGTAAAATCAAAAGGGTACTATTGACACCAAAAAAGTCAAGGGTAAAGGGCGGGAAGTGAATATTTTACACTTATTTTCTCTTTTATATAGTAGTGAGGGTAATAATTTAGATGTGTTTTGCACGTACTATGATAGCAAAAGATTAATTAATCACAAAATAATAACAAAATATTTTAGTTATAAATTGTTAATCAAACCATTTTAAAAAAAAAATGTTAATCAAACCATTGTTAGTTTCAATTTTAAAACTTACTAGTTTTGCACGCGCTATGCGGGAAACTTGTTTCATTTTTGCTAAGATGAGCGTAGAATTATGATAATGTACAAAATTTAATAATTAGGTGATTCACAAGTGGAAATTCTATATCAGTTTTAACTATATGATTGTAATTATGTAAGTAGATCTCATTTAGTATTAGGTAAAATTATAAGGCGAGATGTAGAATGAGAAAACATCAGCAATTAAATCGATCGCAAGAAATCGGAGAGAAATAAATTTTGATTCAACAATCATATCATGGGGAAAATATTGAATGAAATTCAAGGAGTTAAACATCTCAGTGGCACTCGCTTGATTCAACCTGCTTCCAGGTTGAAGGCCAGCAATCCTAGTCTTTTATAATAATAATTAACTCAAAAGATTACGTGATATACCAAGATATTCAAATGCAACACCAGCAGCACGATTTAGAATCATAGTACAAGATATCTTGAAGAGCGGTTGCATGACCAAGAAACCTATAGAACTTGCAACTTGCAAGAATACAGAGCCTACCGACATCAATATATATAGCATAGGATTATATATCTCCAACCAATTTAGCATCTCTTAAAACAAAACATCTTACAACGTTAGGAGTGGAAAATTTTAAACAGAAGACAATATCACTAATATACATCGTTAGGGGCAGAGTGACGAGGGGGGCATGGGAGGCGATCCGCCCTGTAACGTCAGTTGCCGGAGCTGTGGTCGCCGTTGCAACAATTTGTAAAGTTGAAAATTTTCCCTAAAAATTGCAGCTTGAGAAGAAATTTGAGACGCAGGGAAGTTTTAGGGTTGCTTATGATAAAGACGATGAACAGTTAGAAGGAATTGAAAGTGGAGAAACTTCACACCTTCCAAGAGTTATTATTTTTTACTTTTTGGAAAGTACCAAGAGTTATTACTTTCAAGACAACTGTATATTCCTTTCTATTTCCTTTTTTATTTTATTGGCAATCTACCGGCAAACCCCACTCACCAATAAGGCGCACTTCTTTTTGTTTGTTTCATACATTATTTATAAAATCTAGTATTTTCTCTATTTACATAACTATTGATTTTAATTAAGAAAACAAGAAGTAGATCATAATAATAAAAACAGAGATCTTAAAAAAAAAATGGACCAAATTTTGACCGCACTGGACGAAATTTCTAGCTTCATCCCTGTTGAGAAGGCTACAGCAGATTTTAGAATTAGGGAAGAAGAAGGGGTAGATCAAAGATGCTGCAGTGAAGTTTGATTCTTTTTCCTCTTTGAAACAATGGAGCATTTTAGGCGGATCAGTCTTGGCCGGAAATGTAAAAGACGAAGGCACATGGGGAAGGGGTGTATAATTCACATGCGTTTCAATAAATTTTTGACATAAATGGACGAGTCTGTCGTGTATTGACTTTTCTTTTCTTTAATAAGTTAATATAGTCATGTGTAAGCTAGAGATCAAAGAAAATGTTTTTTCTTTCGGGAAAAAGAAAAAAATGTAGTCTCTATTTATTATAGATTTTTTTTATGGGCTTATATATTTATGCATATTTGCATGGTTTAAATATGTGTGTGTAATTGTATCCCAATTATGTGTTTAGTGTATCATGTATTTATATTAATATATATCTATATATATATATTTTGCTCTGATTTTATAAAAATATATATAACAGAAAACATATATGGAATAATATCTATTATTATATATTTACATTATATTTTCTGTATTTTCTTATCGATGAGTTTGAATATATGATAATACAAGAAGACAAATTCAAATGCCGAATCATTTTCACTCTCGAACCTAGATTACATATTTTTTTTCTATATAATAATATACTTATAATCATTTTGCGGTGTAAATATTAGCGTATAAAAATATTCAAAAATAAACTTGGCGGTAATTTCACACACGATTTTTGTATTTAAAAAAAAAAATTTACACGACTTTTGTATTATTTTTCACCCCCGCAACATAAAAATTCTGGCTCCGCCACTGTACATCGTGATTATTGAATAATGACTCCTATACAGAAAAACTGGGAAAATATGGATCTGACATGGCAAAAATAAACAACTCGAATACGAACTAAACCGAAGTTCGAACAACTGGAACCCGTCAAACAAAAACCATAAACGGGGGCTCAAACACGATCTGAAATTGTTGACCTAAAAGTACATTTGCTCCTGCAGATTTATCAAGCCTCAAACCCCAGATTTTCAAAGCACAAATGAACCCGGATAGGAACTTCAAGAACTATTTCAATCTAAGATGTTGGGATTGTTTTGTGTATTGTAGGATTTTTTAATCCATGTAAAACACGAGTAGGACATATATATTTTCAATCAAGGCATCAGTTAAGATGTGAAACGTAACATCGCAAAAGTTCACCGAAAGATGCCAAGAACTTGAAGAAAAATCGCACCTCTTTGGTGGAAGCCAGCCGTGCGGCCGCAAACTATTCCGCATGGCTTACATAGGCTTCTCGCTGGTTCTGAAAACAGAACCTTGGGGCCACCAGGGGCGTAGGAAGGGAGTGGCCACCCTTTGCCTCGGCGCAACTCATTTTGACAAAAATGTATTTTTTGATCATAATAAATAATTACAAAAAAAATTTAATATAAAAATTAGTATTAATCTACATTTTTGACGTATCCCGATTGGATCCGCCCCTCGGGGCCTCATGGTTCATTCCCATCTATTTTCTTTTCTTTCTTTTCATTTTCGTTTCCTTTTATTCTTCCTTTCACAGATATTTGAACAATTTCTCAACAGAAGACAGGTCTTTGAATTGAAATCTTACTAATACTTAAACCTTAATACAGATCATTGGAAACCGCATGTAATTTTCTTCTCCTTTTTGCCTCTTTTGAATGCACAGAGTTTGGAGTCTCCTTAACTATGCCAAGTACCTTACCATACAAACAAATACATCACTTATATAAATCATTATTATTAAGTAGAATAAAAATTAATGTTAAAAGAATCATGTATTAAAGTAAAAATATGTAGAGATAATAAATAGAACATAAGGTCGATTATACAAATTAAAGATTAACTTATAATCAACAAGGGCTTAACAATTGAGATTCAAATTAGAATATAAATAAATCAAACACAAAATTGGATGGCTAAAGCAGTTAGAACCATGTGGATCGTTCTCCTTTTTTTTTTTTGGGGTTTTCATTTTCGTTTCTTCCTCTTTTCACAAATATTTGAACAATTTCTCAGCAATCCTCCCCCAGTTATTCAAATATGTTTGAATTAACTTAGATATAGCAGTGTCACGCATAAATAAGGTATCTCATGATTTGAACCTTATATTAGTGTAAATCTTGCAGTGTTATTGAAATCCCAGGTATCCTTGGCTTTGAACACGTTATTCCATTTGACAATAGCGCCTTCATCACACACTCGATCACTCCAGGTATTGTTCCCATGTTTGCCTTGGCACTTTTCTAGCCTTGTGCCAATCTGAATTCATGAACTTTTCATAAGGTAAATTCGAACCTTTCATTGAAGCGGCACCACTTATAAGTTCATGCAGGTAAAGTTCTTCCAGTATCTTTATCACACGAGTTATAAATATGTGCTTTGCACGCTTTAAATAGAAGGTAAAATAAATGTTTATTAACAATTAGTAATAATATTATCGTGAATATTGCTGAGAATAGTGATCAAAATGTAAAAAAAAAAAAAAAAAAAAAAAAAACAAACGTC
>CAVNYN010211009.1:0-20921 GCA_963692815.1 Nyctanthes arbor-tristis | reverse complement strand
AACACCATCGTAAACTTCTTTCCTAACCCCTTCTTCACTCATTGCACAAGGGCTTAGCTCCACATTTTACTCTCTCAACCTTTATATTTGTCAAGGCGCAGCAGCATGGAGGCAGCAGCGCGGAGCACAACAGCAGTGGTGGTGAAGGACTAGCAGTAGCAACGGGGAAGCGTGGCGTGCCCAGCAAATTTTGTGGGTTGATTTGAATTGTTATTTCTTACTTGTGAGGTTGGAGAAAGTGGTATTTGATAATGTATTGTGATTTGTGAAATAAGGATGGAAACACATTTTCAAATTTCAAGCAAAAATTTAAAAAAATATATATTTCGGTTTTTCGGTTCAAATCAGTTTAACCGGGCCAGGTATGTTCGGTTCAGTTTTAACCGGGTTTGCCAGCCAAACTCGAGACAGAACTCGACCGGGCTCGGCGCCCTCTTACAACCCACTGCCCAACCTGCAAAGGCAAAAAACCTAACCGAACCACCTGAATTGGTTAGGTTCGGTTTGGTTTACTAGTTTTCATGTCCACCCCTAGCCACAGGCCGACCAATCAAATGACTAAATCGTAACCACCAATTACTCATACTGAACTCAGAAATCAAAACTTAAAGATCGTGATTTTCAGAACATTTCCACCTACCTATTTTCAGATGATGATTTTCAGAAATTTTCAAACCACAAAAGTTCACCTATAACTCTAATTGTGGCTATATATCGGGATTTCAAACCAAGCAATCTGAAACTTCATTGGCGGAAATAGTGGTGAGGTTGTGGCGGCTCGGCGAAGTGGCGGTGAAGAGACAAAGAGACAAAGAAGAGAGGGAGGGAGGGGGAGCAAACCATCGATCATATTAGTTTGGGGAGGAAAGCGGTGGGTTGAGGGGTCATTCACCTGATTTTTCAGAAACGCACGAGTCCCTAATTTTTAAAGTGGGTAAAGAAACCACCTCAATCTCCTAATTTCAACGACATTTAAGACCAAGACCATCAATGGATATTTACAATGTGCTCATTGAATCGAATTTATACAAATTTATACCCAATCCAATATATCCCATATACCAATAAGGAAACTTTAGAAAATTGCTCCACATAGGAGCTGGGATTTGAAAACTACGCACAAAAGAAAACTGAAAAAAAAATGGGATGTATTTTGCTCGTAAAACATGCTCATATGGCTTCTTCACTCTTTTTACCATATAGACAACGGGAAAAAATATTATACACTTTTCATAAAAAGGATATGTATATGATTTTTCTAAAAAATCAGGTGGTCCCATTGCGAACCGCCAATCCTCTGCTATCATCCTATTAAATTTACTCAAACACCGTATTGAATTTACTCTCTTCAATTGTTAACCTAATATCTTGAAATCAGCTTTCTTTCTTCCTCAACATTCCAAACCACCAATCCTCTGCTGTCCTCCGTTACAAAGCAAACCAGTGATATGTCGCCTAAAATACAATTTCTTGATTTTCTAGTTCAATTTGGATAATAACTGTAAATTTTACAAGCTGTCGGTTTGGACCAAAAAAGAAAAAAAAAAAGGCAAGGAATATATAGTGCGGAGTGGTGAAATTCGATTTAATTGGCGGCATTGAGAGGTAACGGTGATGGTGTTGGATGGAACTAGTGCCAACAAAATGCGTTAGGTTTTAATACATGAGTAAAACTAGGTAAACCAAGTGACATGAGCAACTTTTGTATTAATGTGACCTCTCATGTTGGGTTTTCATGTTCTCTAAATTTGAAGATTTTTAATTTTTTTCATGGCACATCAACATATCACATATTCCGTTGTGCTCGTTTTCACAATCTTATGCTTTTTGCCATATCGTTTATTTCTGGATGACTTGTAGAAAAGACTTGTTACAAAAAGTTTTTGCTGGTCAGCGTAGGTCGATTGATCATCAAATATATATGCTGAGGCTAAGTTCGATGAGTTCTTGGTGCACCTCTGCAAATCTACTTCACATGTTTGACAATACATATATACACAACAATTTCTATTTATATCCATGCATCTTTCACCTATGAAATCTCTTAACCACAAGTACAATACATGATTCAATTTACTCAAATTTCTTTGAGTTTTGTTCGTTTTTTTAGTATTAGTATAGTAGTAATTGGAGTATGGAACGGGATGTGGAAAAAATATAGAGATAAGTGGAGGATTAAAAAAATGGAAAGTTTTTAGTATTTGGTGGGAGAAAGTGTGCTCTTCCGATCTCAAAAGTTTCACTCAAAATTTTCACTCAAATATTTCATACAAAAATAGAGGTGAATGGCGGTGGCATCCACTAACTTCACTACCAATTTGGACTAGACGAAGTTTCCTATATAGGATTGTTACAATATTGGCATGCACTATATTTGTCTAGATTTTTACTACTTTTATTTTCTAGAAAATCTTAGGAAATGGGCATCACTTCTCCTTGATGCTCATTTCGATAATTCCGGTTATGTCTTGTAGTGCCTCAAACTTGGCTTGCAATAGTGCCTTCGTGGAAATATTGCTTTTTAGGTCTGCCATACATGAGCTCTATCTCCTTGTTTGCTCCTCCTTGTTGCAATATAGTTCTATTGCATATCCCCGTCCATAGTTTGACCAACACTTAAGAGATTTTGATCTATGCTCGGAACTAACATCACATCCTTGATATTTCTTTTTCCCTCTTTAGTTTCAATGGCAATAGTATCTTTACATATTGCTTCAACATAATCACCGTTCCCAATCTTTATTTTTGTTTTTATTTTTTCTAGGTTACAGAAAATATTTTCATCCTTTGTCATATGATTATCACAGCCACTATTTATATACCATGTATCCCATTTTTATTTTGTAGTATCTTTACAGGAAACATAGAAAAGAAGTCCCTCCGAGTCTTTTTCTTCAGAAAAATTAGCTTGATGATTCTTTTTGTAACAACAATATTTTTCTTTATGTCCAAATCTCTTGCAATATCTACACTAATCTTTACCTTTATACCAATAATCGTTCTCCTAATGACTTCTTTTTTTTTTTTTTGTGCAAATCTTGCATGGAGGAAATTTGCCATCACTATCGTCACTTTCATTTTCATTTCTATTTCTAAAATATTCTTTGAAATTCTTCTCACTTTCGTTAAATTTATGAGACTGCATGTTTATCCTAGACTGAAAGGCATTTTCTAATTCAACTTCTTGTCATCTTTCTAATTTTTGTTCATGAGCCTCTAATGATCCCATAATTTCTGTAGTAATTAATTTTTCTATATCCTTTGATTTTTATACAGCTACAATAATTAGATCATATTTTTCTGTGTAAATAATTAAAATTTTTCCAACAATTTTCTTTTCAGAAATTTCTTCTGCATAGGATCTTAGTTGGCTGATTACTTCATCAATTTTGGAATAATATTTTTTCGCACTCTTAGAATCTTTCATTTTTAGATTTTCAAACTTCCTTCTTAGAATTTGAAGTTTGCAAGTACGTACCTTATCACTTCCATTGAACTCCTATCCGACCCTAAGCACCTTGCGTTGTTCCTAATTCAAACGGGTATGGCACGGGTGGGGTTGGTAGAAATAGGACGGGGTATGGGAAGCCATATCTTACTAGAACCATCCTTATTGTCATTCTTACTGCAAATTAAAATATCAAATCTGAAAGGCCAATTCCGAAACAAACTCTAATCCGTCTTAATCCGTTCATTCACTATCTTTGTTGTGTGTGTGAGTATAACGTTATTTGAATCTATTTTTTTTTATGTATTTTATATTTTCTTGAATTTTTTAGTTTTATTAGTATTTTTGAAAATGAGGCTGGTAAAAGGTATTTTTTAGTTACCTATCCGACCTTAACCACCTTGTGTTGTACCTAATTCAAACGGATATGGCGCAGGTATGGGGTGGGGTTGGTAGAAATGGGGCGGGGTACAGGAAGCCATATTTTACTAGAACCTGCCTTATTGTGTCATTCTTACTGTTAGGATTTCTTCCATTTTCAAATTAAATAAAATGAGATCTCTATCCCATTTCATTCCTCCCCTAATTTCTTTTATTTAATTTTTTTGACGAATTTTGCCCCATAATTTCTAGATTAATTAGATTTGAAAATTTATTTAATTATTTATCGTGAGAGAAACGACGTTTCTTTCCACAAACACCTCCATATTTGACTTTATTTCAATTGATCTCCGTATGATATATGAAAATTTAGATTTGGTGTAAAATGTAGTGCCTTGAGTTGGTAATGATTCAATAAGTTAAATATAAATTATAACACATTTTTCTATTTTAATTCTTTCCACATTTTATTTTTCTAAAAACTATACGTAAAAATATTTACAACAAATATTTTTAATATTTATAGTATGTTGTTTGACTCATGTTTTGTCTTTTATGATCTATTATTTGGGTTGAAATCTCTTATATTTTATGATTAACTTTAATTATAGAAATGACAAATTTAAATTTAAGAAAATTGTACATTTGTCATTGAACATATATTTTCGAATAGTATTGAACAATGGTCATGCATTTTTTGCATTATTGCATATATACAAGAGATTGGATATAAGAATATAGATTGTCTTCTAAACGATCTTGAATTTCACGATTACTAAGTATATTGTTCTTATTGATTCAAATAATATATACTTGCTTTCTATATTTTCGACCGGGGTGCAAATGTTACAGATTTATTGTATAACTAATCTAATGATATATTTTAATAAATTTTTCTACCCGTACTAACTAGTACATTTGAAGTGTGCGCATACCGAATGTAGATAAATGTGCTAATTACTCATGTATGTAACAGATAAATAGGAATAGCAAGAGATTTTGAAAAATTAAAGATATTTATATAACAATATAATTTAAAAATAACATTAAAGGAATTATAAATTTTTTGAGGGCATTTTCGTCCAATACATAAAAGGTGTAAGGATAAATCAATAGGTTTTGAAAAAGGCCACTCACAATGCACTCTCCTCTTTTTTTTTTTTTAAATAATCTATATCAATTTTAATTGAAATGATGGTCCTTTAATATATACTAGTTGTATATTCGTATGTTGCGCGGAATAGAATAATTACAAAAAAGATGCTTGATAAAAGTATGCACTCTCTTATTACCCAAAAAAAAAAAAAAACAAGGGAAGCAATATTACTATAAAAATAAATTTTATATGATTTAACTAAGTAATATAGTAAATATATAGTGATACGTTTTATGACATATGATTTATCATATTAAATCGAATTAAAGTAAAAATTTTGAAACTGGTTGAATTTTAACCACTTTTCACTTTAAAAAGAATTAAAAGAATTCTTTATTTTTGCTCAAAATCATAAATCATCGTCATCAAATGTTATTACTATTATATTCTCTCAACTTAAATTTTTATCAATATATAAGTTCCTACAAAATAATAATAATAATAATGATAAATTAATTAATGTAGTAAACATGTTGTCAAAAAAAAAAAACTAATGTAGTAAACATATAGCTATAGGTTTTATGACACATGATTTATCATATCAAATTGAATAAATTGAGTTAGTTTTACATCTTTATTATTATACCATCAATCTTACGAGTAGAGACTTAACCGAAATGATAAAGAAATCTTAATAATCCAAGACTTGAAAATTATCTGTCAAGTGCTAGAATTTTGAAGAAATATAAAATCTTTGAATATAGCTTAAAAACTAATAGAATAAATATATCAAATACTAGCGGATAACAAAGAGCATAAGATTGGAGATTAACTTGTGATCTCCAAACTTATATACATATATATAATATATATTAATATGAGAATGTGTATAAGATTGAAAGTATAAAAAATAACAACATATATAAGTGGGAGGCTAGATATATATTTATTATTTTATTTACTTTTTTTAAGAAAATATCTCGACTCGAAAATTCAAACCCGAGATATAACTTTTATTATATGTATGTGTATAAAATAAAAACATATATGTAAGATATTAGAGATTTAATTTGAAGCTTAATTAATTGAAAATATGTATATTATCTATATATATATATATATGTATATATTATTAAACTAATAAATAAATAAATAAAAAGAGTATATACAAGTAGAATAGTGGTTTTGAGGGAAAAATTTGCATATGGCCGCTATTCTACTTTAAGATGTGTTATGTGGGATTGTTTAGTTTTCAAGGAGGCTTTTAGGATTCTTTAGGTTCTGCACATTTATTGTTACTAGTATATACACCCGTGCGATGCACGGGTAGAAAACATGCGAAGATCATACTTGTAAGAAATAGAAATAGCAATAACCATCCTATGTTCATTTCAATGCAAATTGTGAAGGTGTACCAATATAATGATTGAGTAGAGTGAAAGTATTCAAAATTATACTTGTCAAAATAGTCCAAATCACTCAAATTAAAATAGGAATTACTTAACAATACGATGCAACTAATCAATTTACAATGCACAACTGCTTGCAATCCTCTATTTTCATCCATCAATTTGTGTCTATAATTTTGTTTGTACTTCGTAACATGAGTTGATATAGTCACACCTAATAGAAGTAAAGGTACAAATAAAACAATTATAAGATATGGGATGCTATTAATGTGTTTCTCTACAATGCACAAAAAATTAATGGTACAAACTATATAAGACCATTGTCGACTATGAACCTATCTGTTACGGCAGTAACAATGTTTTTACATTTAACGACCTCTAGCAGACAACCGATGTATTCAGAGAAGTAGACAAAATTTATATAGCATAATTACACTCAATGTAAGCACCGACATTACATAAGATTATTAAACACATCAACTATAAAATTAATTAGAATGTAAAACAAAAATTAAAAACTAATGACTCCAACCAAAGATGGAACAGATTGTTAAATATCAAAATTGATTGAATATCATAATACTATGCATATCGAAATCAATAAGAAATAAAAACACATCATGTAAGTTTATAATCACAAAACACAATAGATAATAAACCCAAAATGATAAGATAATTATCAAGCTAGAAAATCAACAAAATAAAACCGAAAAGCTAAAAAAGAAAAGAAAAGAATCTTGTTAGAGACAAACTTCACCCTTGTCTTTGTGTTGAGACTATATAGCAATTTAATTAAAGAAATCCAACCAGCAGTGCTTGGCCTAAGGATTGAACTGAACCCATTGTTCTATATCGAGCCATTGTTCTATAGGAATTGCATGATATAATTTGGTCAATTAATCTTCTTTCATAAAAGGTCTAGCAAAAACTGTACTAGTATAAGAAAATTAACCTATTAACCTAGTGTGTATCAAATTGACCGTTCAACTAACAAACCATTAAGATCAATCAAAGAAACATTCAACCACCCAACCATTAAGATCAATCAATCAAAGAAATGTGAAGGTTAAGTTATTATCAAATGACAGACAAATCACATAATTGAAAAAAAAACTGTTATCAACCGCCCTCATATGTTCCCTATACTCGGAAATGTCTAAGGAACTAGGGTCAGGTTCCTTAGAGAGCCCGGTTTCCAATGAGATACTGTCATATGGTGTGTGTTAGATAAGGTGTCAGTCTGTGATTGAAAATCGGGCTTTGTAAGGAATCAGAGCCTGTTTCTATAGCCGGACCACCCCTATACTCCCTTCTATTAATGTGTCAGTCAAAGAATAGCGTGATTTTTTTAATTTAATCTATCTACATTTCAATAGAGAAACCATTAATCTTTAACCACATGCATGGTAATATAATATAAATTACTAAATGGTAATTTATATAATAGACTACATCTATTAAAGTTTTAGGGGGGAAAAATCTTAAGTGAAGAGACAAACATAAAATTTCATAGATGATGAAAAATTTAACTTAATAACGTAGTCACTTGCACGTAGTCATGCTTCCGCCATCACATAGAAGGTCTTCATTCGTATAGTCTTCTTCCAATTTTAGAGCAACTGATCATAATCAGTAAGAAAATAATAAATGTATTAGAATATATATATATACACACGCACGCGCGCGCGCACACACACATATGTATCATGTGAAGGGAGCTTTAGATGATAAAAAGGAACTATAATTTGTTAATTAATGTTTGATTTGAGTAGACGAGATTGCAATTAAATTAATGGAAGTATCATGTGAACGGAGCTTTAGATGAGAAAAAGGAATGATAGTTTGTTAATTAATGTTTGATTTGAGTAAACGAGAGTGCAATTAAATTAAACGAGATTGCAATTAAATTAATGGAAATTGATGCATGTGAATAACAATATTCTAGAATATAACATATAGGAAGTTTAACAATAAATACGCAACATTTGTACATCTGTTGCCGATGTTCACAAATCATTTCTACTTAAAAATAGAGATATGGTCAAACGAATCACGTCCACATATTTAAAGTGATCCATTTGGACTAAAAATATCTCAACGACTCATTATTACAAAATATATTTCTACGTAAAAAAATGAAAAAAAGTTTGTGAATATTTACAACTAAAACATAAATGTACATCAATTGCTTCAATGGATGGCATCTTTTTCTTATTTAGCTGGGCGCCGGAAAAATGAATGTTAGTGATCAAATGGGTGGTTTGACGTCCTATTTTAGTTAAACACTTGTGCGATAGACAGAAATAAAATATTGATCACATGTATTGCCGTTAATACAGTAAAACACCGCAAAATATCAGGAACATATAATAATTTTTTTTAATTTTGAAAAAATTCGTTAAATAAAAAATTTAGCTTTGAACTTTTTCCTTGCTATATATGGTAACTACAGATCAACGTAAGAAATTAGAGGAAATCATGGGTTGAAGAAGCCAAATGTGTTCACACAAAAATTGAGATTTGTTTCTTCCAATACCATATTATTATTAACATAAATAAATTCCACATAAGAGGAGAAAACTAAAATAATCAGTTTTCTTAATAAGTGCAAAATTTAATTAAGTATTCATATGGGCTCAATTTAAGGGTAATAAAAGATAAAAACACATATTCTTTTTGTAAAAATCATAATTAATTAAAATCTACAATCAATTAAAAATTGTGAAAGCAAAATTGGTCTTTAAGCCTTTCTGTGCTATATATGGTAACTACATATCAATGTAAGAAATTAGAGGTAATAAAGGGTTGAAGAAGACATCTGTGTTTATGCAAAAATTCAGATTTTTTTCTTCCAATACCATTTCATTATTAACATAAATAAATTTCAGAATAATGGAAAACATGAAAGAGAAAAATTAAAATAAGCAATTTCCTTATTAAGTAGGAAATTTAGTTAAGTATCGATATGAACTCAATTTTAGGCTAATAAAGGAAAAAAACTTGTTTCTATTTTGGCTAAGTCCAAAATAAGATAAAATTGGCTGAAAGGACTAAAACGGGTACAGATGACATCATGCTAATGTAGGTTAAAAATAGGCAGGAAATAGAAGACTTCACTACTCCTGATTTAGGATATAATAGAAGATTATTTTTTTAAGTAAAAGTTCTACACTGTTATTGTTTTAATGAATTTTTTGTTTTAATAATTGAATAATTAAGTTTATATTAGTTGCTTTTATTTATTATTAAGTTTATATTAGGTGTTAACAAATGAAAAGCATATTAAATTTTGGAATTCTTATAATATATTTCTTGTTACTATAATAATATGTGACAAAGTAAATGTATCGTAATTGCATATATTTATGTGTTTAGTTATTAAAATTAAATTGGACTTTCAACTAAAAAATGAGGGGTAAATAATACAATCAAAAGTTTCCCAGATATCTAGCCTTTTTAATATATGAGTATTTTAAATTTGCTTTGCACGTTGTATGACAATATATATAATGTAATAGACAAAACTTAGAACAATAAAATAATTAGGTTTGGATTTCTATAATTGTTGATAGTATTTAAATATTTACTTCTTTAATAAAAAAATTATAATGACTTTTGATTTATTATTTAAACAAATTTCTTATAAAATTCAATTCTAAAGAGTTAACAATATGGAAGCTTTGCATTTAATATTGTTGTTTTAAACTTTTAATCTTGAAATTGAACTAAAATTAATCACAATAAAAACTAAAGATTCATCTTGAAATTGAATTTAAATAATACACTAATTGGAATTAAAGAATAATGTGGGATTAGAAGTAAAAACAGAATTTGAAATTAAAAAAAAAACATCAAAAGAGAGTTACAATTTACCACTACGAAATAATAGTTGAAATTGAAATCAACCACAATAAACTGAAATCAACCACAATAAACACCACGCTAAAGATTAATACAATATTATAAATATAAATTGTTTCAAGGAAAGTTTCATAATATATTAGTTTTTTATAATAATTGATTAATAAGAGTGTAATAAATAGAGTATAATATTTTAGTTCCATAATATTTTAATATATTGAGATTAATCAATAAAGGGCAATAAATGGGGTGTACAATAAGAAAGAAAGGGCAAATTAGAAATTAAAAAAATAGGAGAGGCAAAGGTGGAATCCAATTGTTTTACAAGGATTCCACCTTTTATATATGGGCAATTATATTGCCACCACAATAATTACTTTGCTTACCACATTTTTAAGTATTTTTTCCATTTACCAATACAACCCTAAGTAATATTACATAATTAATCATATTTTTATTGCCTATTTCTTTTTGTTCCACCACAACCGTTTTATACATTTTTCTAATATGTTGGGATTTGAATTCGAACCATAATTTATATTCTATTATCTAGTTGAATTAGTCATTGAATCATTGACAAAATTCAATTAAATTTTCATTTTTTTAAGAAAAATATAATCCCTAATTAGCAAACCTATTGACCTTTATAATTTATCCCCAGTCCCAAACTCTCTTCCAGCGGAGCCACCACCCCACTTCTACTTTTTAATGAGCAAATCTTAATATAAACACATGAATCCATGATTTCCGATCTATTCATTATAAATTGTTATCAAGTATGCAATTATTGTTTAAAATCTTGAATCTTCTACAAATTATTTGGATTTTTCGTACTGTAGTGTCTAACTTTCTCTATGAACATGGTGGTTGAGATGGCTATGATGAAGACGGTGGTGGTTGATATGTGGCATAACGGTAGTTATTTGTGGTTGATATTTAGGAAGAGATGGATTGTGGTGCACATATTGTTGTTCCTATAATTTTTTTCTTTGTTTGCTTTTTAATTAGGGTAAGGTTATGTTTGTAAAATATATGTGGTGCAATTATGAAAACCAATGTTTAATTGGAGTGTATTTAAAACATGGTGGATAGATTAAAAAACTGTAGTGGTAATATAATTACCCTTTATATATTAGTGATTGTAGATTAAGCTTAATATATAGTTAGTATTATATTACATCACAAATATTTTTAAACATCAACTTTTTATTTATATATATCTTTATCATTAATAATTCATTTTCAAAAATTATATTGGCCTACTTTTAAATAAAAAATAATTTGTCACATTTTTGTTATAGTTATTTTTTCTCTTTCATTCTTATATAAAATACGAATAGCAAAGATTTGATTCCCTTTCCCTACAATTCTTTTGTAATACTAAAAACTGATGAGTAGATAAATTTTTTACGCAATATTAACATATTTTTTGAAAGAAAATTGATGCCGAATACATAAAATGCGCTAATCAGTTAATAATTAAACATGAAAAATACAATGAAAAGATTATGGACATGAGTATTATAATTTTAAAATATCACAGACTTTCAATGCAATTAATCTGTGGTGTATTTAATTAAAGTTTAGTCCTAATATAACTACCCTTTGAAAAAAAATTAAATGTGATCCCCTTTTAACCAGTTGTATTTTTCTCTTATGGCTAATTGTTTTGTAATTTTGTTCTCATGCAACATGTTCCAGTGCACACCACATGATTATATAATACCATATAGTGCCATATACCTAATGCTAAATTGAGACTGGTTACAAATGTTGAAGTGTGATTTTTTCTTTTTTTTTTTTTTGCGCCTCTCCGGGTCGTTGCAGTCTATTTTCATATCATTATTTTATTTTGAACAATTGCATGTCACGCATTAAAACGAAAATTATCTTTGAATTTTGATGAATGAGACATGAATGTTAGGACAAGATGTATGGAATATATTTTTTGAATTATAATAAATAACTCAGTGGGACATGAAACAATTATTCAAATGGGAAACAGAGCGTTGCCAGTCCGTATTGACTAGCTAGTTATTACTACTACTTTAATTTATTTATTTGTTGATTTTTTTGTCTTGATTTTCCATGTACTGGGTGTTACGTCGTATTTTCACGCAATAATGTTGTTGTGATGCGTGGTTCTAATACGTGTAGCGTAAATCAGACGGTTGATAATAAAAATCAACGAATATTCCCGGACATAATGCTTCATTAAACAGTCTGTTTTAAATTCATATACAAAGAAAATCATTAGACAGTCTGTTTTAAATTCATATAGAAAAAAATTCCTTCCACCAACTCCCGCTTTTTCTTTTTTCAATGAAATTTTATTTATTAAAATTCTTTCATCTGTGTGGGTGTGGATAATTTAGTGAAGTTACCGTTTATTTTTAATGAAAGCAAAAGAAAAAAAAAGACTGTTTAGCGTAATTATATTTATACTATAGTATTTATTTTATATACCACATTATAATTTTACGGAATATCTTCAATAAATTGATGATGTTTTACTTAACAGTAACATTCTTGTACCCTCGGAGGCTGCCAGCACAGCACCCTCTATCCAATGTGGAGTGCATTCTTGGAGTTGATCCTCAATTTTTTTCCTTTATATTTCCTAATACAAATAAGTAAACAATAATAATAAAAATTTTTAAAATCTGTTCCTAATAGTAGAGCTTGCTAGCATATATTTTATTTAAAATAAATATAGACCACTATCTAAAAATGATCTACACTATATTTGGTGCTTCAAATAGTGACGTGGTATATCAACCATTGACATCAACTATTCTATGAATCATGCTCCTTTTTCTATGGCTCTTTATGGAGCCTGACTACCAATAAAAGACAGTCAAATGTACCAAATTGCACATGATTTTATGAAGCTACATTCAGCTGTTTTTATTAATAGTCAGGTTTTATACACGTAACTTGATCTAACTTTATAGTAAAAGTGACACACGGAGCCATATTTAGAGCCCTATAGGACTCTATAAGGAAGATTGACTATCAATAAAAAACACTCACATGTATAAAACCATGAAACCACATGTTTGGTGTTTTTGATTTTGTGGTTGGGCTCAAACACGGAGTCTAGTATGACTCTATAGAAAAATTGACCGTTATCTTTAATATTTAATTCAAGATTGAATCACAATCTCGCCCAAGCCCACTTTTCAGAAAATAAAACAATCCTATCATAATTAATAACAATATATATATATATATATATATATAAAATAGGAGTAAGGTCTCCTTTAGATTTTTCTGCCCATTTTTTTCTGTATGCTTTGCTGTACCTTTGGTTTTTCCTTTTTTTTTTTTTTTTTTTTTTTTTGGAGCTAAAAATCTCTTTTTCCACATTCCGTATTTGATATGGTTAATTGTAATTTTTTTTTTCTATCCAACAAATCCAGTCGAAGTCAATGTCTCCTATCCTATCCCCGAAAAAAATATTAAAACGTCCTTATTATCGTCAAGCCAAAATCCTATTTAAATTTTTTTTTTTTAAATTTTGACAGAGTCAAAATCAAAATCTTGACAACACATAGAAAAATAAACATAAAATATATATTTTTTCCTTTTAAAAACTAAGATAAAAATTGTTCAAAGTGGCTTGTGAGATCTAGCCCGTTTGATTACGGACTTAGAACGAGATCTCTGGGACTCCCCTGCATTGAGAGTTTGCTCTATTCTTTTTATTGTAGACTCCTTTGCATTGTAATTTAGTAGGGTATGGCACTAGACATTTGGGCATGGCCAGATGCACATCACCTATTTTTGGATTATATATTAATTTTACGTACATTTGTACCGATAAAATACATATTGTAATCACATTAAAAAAATAATTATTTTGCTACGGAAGTCTTTGCCATTAACTATTCATGTTGCCGGCCAGCTGATATATATAGAAGATTACTGAAATATGTGAACATAGAGTAATGGGTTCTTCTATACGGTCTCCTTTTACCGTGTTCCATATCTGTCTGATAAGCCTGCAGTTTTTTGTTGTCAAATCTGAGTTCCCAACTCCAATATACTTTCAGCTTGCATGTGACAATTATGGTTATTATAGGTCTAATAGCACGTACCAGATGAACCTTAACACCCTCCTTTCTTCTGTCTCATTGAAAATTGACACCAACGGGTTCTATAACGCTTCCATTGGAGAAAATTCCGATAGAGTCAACGTCATTGCACTTTGTAGAGCCGATCTTCAGCCTTATCAATGCCGTGATTACATAAAAAATGCTACAGCTGAAATACTAATCAAGTGTCCGTATCAAAAGCAGGCAATTTTATGGCATGAATTTTGCATGGTACGGTACTCAAATGAGACATTCTTAGGGACTGTTACATATTCTCCCATCAGAACGGGTTGTAGCAGGGAAAAAGTAACAGATCCAGACGCATTTTACCAGCAACTGAATGAACTGTTGGATACTCTTCGTAATCAGCTTGCTTACTTTAGCTACCCCAAAAGAGCTGGTGCTGCTAGTCGAGATAGGCCGAATTATCAGAATACTTACGCATTTGAACAGTGCACGCCTGATATAACTTCAAAGGAATGTGACGATTGCTTAACAAAATCGGCTGATATGCTTCGAGAATCCTGTGATGGAGCAGCTGGAGTTAGAATCCTTAGGCCAAGTTGCTATCTTCGATATGAAACCGGTGTTTCTTTCTACAATGAAAGCACGGTTCAAACACTAGTGCTACCGCTGACTCAATCGACAGGTAAAATTTAGAAGATGAATTAAGATAAATTTAATTAGAATGGCATTCAAACTGCTACGATGCCCTACAACTGTTATCAACATAGTTAAAGATGAATTAACTATGGCTTTGATTCTCAATAATTTGATAAAATTGGGTGTATAATAATTAATTAAGGACACACAACAATTACGAACATAGCTTTTTATTTTATTTTATTTTATATTATATATATATATATATAAATTTTTTTTTTCTGCAGGAAAGGGGAGAAATAAAATTCGTACTATCATCATTATTGTGGTGGCAATTGTCGTGTTTCTAGTGCTTGTGCTTTCCATCTTCATCTACCTAAAAACCAAACGATCGCGTATTCGAAGGGAAATTTTAGAACGTAAGTTTACTTTTTGGATTTTAACATGCATAAGAATTCTATCCACTAAGATATGTAATAATTATGGTTTTTTTGATTCTTTGTATTATATACGCAAGTTGACACTGGGATTAGCACAATTGAATCCCTACAATATGACTTTCGCACAATTAGAGAAGCAGCAAACAATTTCTCAGATGCTAACAAGTTGGGGCATGGTGGATTTGGTGTTGTTTACAAGGTACAATTTTTAAATAAACTGTTACTAGATCAAGTAACAATATGACATGCATGTTAATATTTTTCAAAAGTTTAGATGCTTTAATTTCCCTCTTCGTGCGCTTTAATCTTAGGGGAAACTACCAAAATGAAATGAAAATGTAGTAAAAAGATTGTCCCAAGGTTCTGGGCAAGGAAACCATGAATTTAAGAATGAAGTGTTATTAGTAGCTCGACTCCAAAATAGGAATCTCGTTAGGCTATTGGGATTTTCAGTTGAAGAAGATGAAAGGCTACTTATATACGAGTATGTACAGAACGGGAGTCTTGACCGGTTTATATTCGGTAAGAGTTTGCTATGTCTTATGTTAATCATATTTTTCATTTTTTGCTGGAAATTAATCATATTTTTCTTATTCTTAAAGCAATTGTTAGTTGATCTCCTACAATTTTGTTTATGATATACTTTATTGTGATAGATCCTGAAAAGAATCCTCATATGGATTGGGAAAAGCGCTACAAAATTATTGCGGGTATTGCTAAGGGACTTCTTTATCTACATGAAGATTCTCGGCTAAGGATTATTCACCGTGATCTCAAATCTGGCAATGTTCTCTTAGATGGAGAGATGAACCCCAAAATTTTAGATTTTGGTATGGCAAGGTTGTTTGTCCCCAGCGAAACTCAACAAAGCACTAGCAGAATTGCAGGAACCTAGTAAGCATTTTAAATAAATGCATATATCTCAAAATTTGACTTTTATTTTTATGAAGGAGACATTAGGGTAAGAAAATTGCAGTGGATATGTGGCGCCTGAGTATATAATACATGGACAGTTCTCTATTAAATATGATGTCTTCAGCTTTGGCATCTTAGTTCTTGAAATTGTGACGGGTAAAAGAATTTGTGAATTTCAAAAGAATGACAGTATGGAGGACCTCCTAAGTTGTGTAAGCACAAATATGAACATGTGATTCTTTAACAATTTGAAGCCATCAGGGATATGATATTAATACTAACAATAAAAATTTTCCAATTTTTTTAGGTTTGGAAAAATTGGCATCAAGGATCAGTAGTTGAATTAATAGATCCCGTGTTGGGAACTTCTTCAGGACATTTACAAAACATTATGCGATGCATTCACATTGATTTGTTATGTGTTCAAGAAAATCCAGTTGATAGACCTACAATGGGATCGGTGATTCGCATGCTCTCTAGCTTCTCTTTAACTCTGCTGATACCTTCACAGCCGGCATTTTTCATGGGCCGGAACATCTTATCCAATGATCAATCAGACAACGCTACTAATTTGTCAACCAATGAGGTCTCAATGAGTGAGTTCTACCCGCGGTAACTTCAAAGGCTGCAAATAAAGGAAAAAAGGCTGTATGTTGGATTTCAATAAGCATAAGTATCTGAGGAGTGATACGGCTGAACAAGATGCAGATTCCATATTTGAGGGCTTCATTTTTGTTAAATGTTTTTTTAGTTGTGTTGTTTTTTTTTTTTTGAAGATAAAAACTTAATTCTCATTACTGGAAAGATCCTTAGTCAAGAACGGGATACGGCCAGGGGGCGGGTTACTTAGAGTACAAGGAGAATGGAATTCACGAGCTCTACGAGCTAAACAATTCTAGTTGTGTTGTTATTGCTTGATGTTTTCTAAGGTTATAATTGTATTGCTGAGATTGACTCCTAATTTTTTCTTTTTGTTTTTTTTTGATATATGTTCCAGTGTTGTTAAAGTCATTGTGATTTCTAGAGAGGTTTTGACAATAAGTCCCCTTCTCTTATAATCCTTTCTCACTTATGGATAAAATGGTAGCGGGGGAATCCAAACCGACTCCAATGGAAACTCTAATAGTAGATTTAAAAAAAAAAAGGAGAAGAAAAAAAAAAAGAAAAGTAAAATAAAAAAATGCAGTAGCTCCAAGAAGCACGTTCAAATGTTCTCTTTTCAAGATTTTGCAATGTTGAAGGAATAACCATTAATTTTGCCAAACAGAGCACATACATACTCATGGCCATCTATCGTAGAACACGATTTTATTTTCAGTGCCCAGAGTGAAATGTGAACATATGAATATAATGTTTATGAAATGTTTAATAATTTACAGTTGCAACATTTAATTTGATGATGAAGTACCAATTTCATTTTAATAGTGTGGTTTTCTTGCAATTAAATAAAAATCCAATAATCTGATTTCTAGCCATTAAAGTTGAGGGACCTAATTGCTGTTAAATTAAAGTTCAATTATGACCTAATAACAAGTAATTAAAGTTTCAGGGCTTCTTTTCAAGTAGATTCAGAGTTTATAGACCACAGGTATAATTAGCCCAACTAGTAGATGGTCAATGATGGAAATTTTGTATCTTGTAATAATTTAATTAATAGTAATTAATGAGTCTTGGCTGACATAATAAATTTTGCACGGTTGACATGCCAATCTGATATTAGTAGTATTTTTCTTTTTGGATTATATCTCAAACATATAATCCCATTGCTAATTGGAAAATTATATTCAATATAACCACCGGAAAAAAGTCTAGTACTCGATAGAGTACTGAACTTGGTACTCTTGACCAATTAGAGACCTGTATATGGATTCAAGGGCCGAATTTATTATTTAATTTGAACCGTGAATTTCACATGTAAATCCCTTATTGACCAGGAGTACCGAGTGCTCAGTACTCATGAAGTACCGGACTTTTTTTTCCCCATAACCACCATTTCTAATTAATTAATGTGTTACTTTTTGCCAGTGTAGAACTGTATGTTTTTATTGAGGGTATTCTTAGGAAGGAAGTGTGGCAATATTTTTTCCTATGGGCTGATGTTTCCAATGGGATGAGATTCTTTTGATGGTTCCTTTGTGTATTGGTTCACATGGATTGAAAGAAATAATGCAAAGTTCCAGGGATTGTCTTGGCGGAGCCAGCATTGGTATCGGGATACGCCGAAAATATAGATTAATACTAATTTAAATATTAATTTTTTTTTTTTTTTACCAACACTTATATGGCCGAAAAATGCTTTTTTGCCAAAATGGGTTGTGCCCAAACATAACTTGGCAGCCCTTTATCTCCGCCCCTGTTGTCCATGAGTGCTAAGCCCCTGTTGTCCATGAGTGCTAGCAGAGTGATTAGAAGGGCTCAGTTTCTATTTAGAAGACTACACCAAATAATTCAGAATAAGAAGCAAATAATTGGTCATGGTTTGACATACAAAATGAACCATATCTGAAAAGAAACCAATCAATTGGCTGATTGCTCCGAACATTAATTTTCAATGTCAGATCTTTACACATTAAGTTATCAGATCTCGTTGGTATATGTATGCTAGATAAAGTAGGCGTGCCATATATTAAAAATAGGTTACCTTTGAGGCTTAATTGTAATATTAATTTGTTTAGTTGTTTGTTGCGATTATTACTCCCATGGATACATGCTAACAAAGATTGTAATAGGATCAAAGTTATGCATTTTTGCCTTCCTAATTTCTCGTGGGGAGTAAGGCTCATCACGTCCCCCTCCTTTTCTTGTACAATTTTCTCATTCTAATAAATTGTAACAAGGGTTTGAATTTTCGAGTAGAGTTATTTCTCCTTAAAAAAAGGAGTTACCATTTTACCAAAATAACTTTATTTAGTATATTTAATGATAACTATTAGCTTCAATAAATAAGGATGTGTTGAAAAATCATTTGTAAAATTTATTCTGCCAGAGTCCCAATGACTTTTATTAAATCTTGTAAAAATATAAAATGAACTACTCCCTCCTTCCCAAAAAGGTATTCCCCCTTTCATTTTTTATCCGTTCTAAATTATATTCCCTTATCCTAAGTTAATTTTTTAGTTTTCTAATATACTCACATTTATTTTGCATTGTAATCGACAATAAAAAAATAATTAAAGCGAAATATTAACTTCCCATGATTTTGAGGACCACTTCACCAGTGAAATCAAAAGTTATATTAGTAAATATATTGTTAAATTGTACATTTTCAATAACATTAAATGATGTTTTCTTAATCTAAGATCAAATGAAAGGAGAATATGTTTTTGGAATAGTAGGAGTATATATTTAGGACAGAGGGAGTTTATTACTCACTTTCTTAACTAAATTTTTGTACAAAAATTTTTATTGGATACTTCCTCAGTCCCACAAAAATAGTTTAATAGTTATTTCCACACAGATTGAGAAATGATGGTTAATATAGTTGAATCATTAGATTTTACCTGTATTTTTATATAAATACTTTTATGTCTCTTTAATTATTTGAAATACTTTTAATACATAGTTATTTGATGTGGAGTAATAACAATACATTAATTAGTTTGTTAGCTCCTTTATTTCGACAAGTCATCCATCTTTTGCATTAGGTGGGATGTTCTTAATTATGATAAACATATCTCTCGTACCGTTAATGGTATAGACAGTGGATTGCTTAGCATCGTTTGCATATGTTTCACCAGTGGCTTACCATTGGTTTGATTGTACTCCTATTTTCCTTTCACCACTTCTGTGTGGGTCAAACAATGAATGAAGTTACTTTTCTCTCCGAAAAAAGGAAAAATTAATTAGGGGCATGTATAAAAATTAAAAATTAAAGACATATTTAATATAGTAAGTTGACTATCTTTTTGAGAAGGACTAAAATATTATATTGGACTATCTTTGTGTGGGACGGAGGGAGTACAAGATATACTAGTGCTAGTTAATGCAAATTTGAGAGTAAAAATGTGATCGAAAATAGTTAGGGACGTAAACGCCATACTTAATGTTAAAGTTATTTAATGCTAGAACTAACGCTCAGCTCCTTATGGAATTGATCTCATGGCGTGACGTGTTAGACATGTCTTTTTTTCAACTCAAGTTGTTTATCAGGGATTATCTAAAAAACTGTAAGGCCCTTGAGGCCAAAGTTGAAGGATCGATTCCTGTGGGACATGATTCTCTTAGAGGAATTCACAAAACCTTGAGGGGGGGAACCCCACTATGAACGTGCCTCCAAAGATAACAAAATCATCTTTTTAGACGTATATCCAAAAAAAATACATGTCAACATGATAAATGTTAATTTGCCCTTTATGTTCATATGGCATATCCCCACCTAATATTCCTCTCTATGTCATAAGATCTGTTTCGTGAGGATTCAATTTGTTGGTTCTAAGACAAGACTCACTATCAAATGCGATACACTTCTCAATTCAAAATAAAAATACATCAAGATAATCCAAATATATGTAAAGTGGATTTGTTAAACAATAAAACATATACTTGGGCTTGAATTTTCAAATTGAAGTATTCCCCCCTCCCCCACAAAAAAAAAAAAAGAAGATAATAATCCAAATATTAACATATATCTTGGGCTTGAATTTTGGAATCGAAGTATTCCCCCCCCCCCAA